>VXBJ01000836.1:733204-778332 GCA_013400055.1 Nycticryphes semicollaris
TTAAAAAAAACCCATGGAAAGAATATTAAATATTTAATAAATCTAATCAAGTAATTCTGTATCCAGCACTTAGTGCTGTTAATGCTTTTGAAAAATACTTGTATTAATATTTTGAATGAACCTGAAGGAATTTTCTTGCATATGAAAAGTAATTTTTTTAATTTTCACTAATTGAAAACAGAACAGTATTTATTTAATTACATGCATTATTTTTTGAACAGAGCAACAGTTCTGTGGTAGAGATGCTTCTAAACTATACAGTAACTATGACATTCTGTATTTGTAAAAGTGAATAGGAAACAACAAAAGTTGAAGTTTGTGGTGTTGTTCAGTAAAAGCAAAGGCTGAAGTTAAAGCCTGTAGTATTGTACAGAAAAGGCAAAGTTAAAAGGAAAGAATGAGGACAAGGAGCAACACAGTTTAATTGTCCTGGTTTCTACTTCCTTAATGAGCATCTTTTGCTGTCAGAAAGATAAATAAGACTAGTTTAAAAACAAAACAAAACAAACAAAAAAACCCCAGAGGCAGCTTTCCTTTTCTTCATCCTCTTCTTTGTGTTGGGACAAAATAGCAGAATCCACTGAAAATCTAATGCAGGATACTAAGGTTTTGACAGCAAAACATCACTGAGATTTTTGAGACTTTGAAATTACCTATATTACAGTGATTCTGGCAAAGAGAAAAAGAAGACTAGAGTTAAAAGGAGAACTGCTTACTAGGGACCTGTTTACTGTTTGCTACCAACTTTGTACTACCCAAACTTACAAGTATCCAGATGGTTTTCTGAGTATCCAGAGCTGGAAAATCCCCAAACTTTCCCTGCCCACAACTTTTTGTGTCCCTGCAAGCACACCAAGTTTGTGCTCCATGTGAGGCAGCTGTCTGCTCTCCTGAGATAGATTCAGGAGACCTGCCCCCTAAAGAGTGAAATATGGAAATTTATGCTTTGGGCATTAGCATAGCTGTTTGATAGTGCCACTCCAAAGAGTTGCTTCTGCAGTTTATTTTCTTGATCAAGCTGTCACGTAGCTGAAAAGCAGTGCTGTTTTGAAGCTGATGATACAGAGCAGGTCTCACTGCTGTACTGCTGGCATTTTATACCAGGATGGTTCAAAATCTTCCCCGTGGGCTCCACAGCCAAAAGAAGTTAATCAGCTGTGTCACTAGATTGATCTGTTCTGCATGTACCTGGGTCATGACAATCTGAGAGGATTCAGGGAACTGGCAGTACTACAAAGACTTGGCAGAGTCCTTTGGCAAGTGTCTCTAGAAGTTTGCTCAGCAGTGAGAAGTAAAATACTGGCATGCAGCTGGAGATGGTCTGTGGCAATGAGAAGGATCATTGCATGTGAGACAGGTACACTGACTTTCCATCACCACCCCGGGAGATGTTGCTGTCAGTCTCAACAGAAAAATGAAATCAACTTGACTTTCATTAACTTCCCAAGAAGCAGAAATGTGCATACTGACTAAAAACATAGCTGGGTTCAGTTTTCCTGCAGATAACCTACTACTTCTGTTTTAGGAATTAACTGAATTTTGGATCCTGATCTACTTATCTTGTTGCCAAGTGTTGATTTCTTGATGTCCCACAGCTATGCCTGAGAAAACCTGTAACTAGACCCTGGAGATGAGACTCTCTTAGACCACTTGCATTATGGAACTGCTTCATGGTGGATGTTAAACTGCAGGGTTCCTGCAAATACAGGCACATCTCCCCATGTCACAATGACTAGCAATGGCCAGTAGCCAGGCAACCCAGTGAGTTAGAGGGTTCTCAGCTGGACCACTTCTTATAGGTAAAAGCACTTCAGCACCAAGATCACTAACTCTCACTTCCTAAAGAATTGTGTCGCAAGACTGTCCATGAACATGGAGTCTTTGATGTCTAAAAAGGATTGAAATAATGCTGTGCACTAAAGGTTTCTCTTCTCAACCCAAACACCATTTTCCATTAGGCCCATAGAAACTGTCTGAGCTGGAAACATCTGCCTTTGCCTAATTTGTTTAGAATTGAAACCCATAGGCTAAAAGTTATTAGGGATAATAAAGAAAACAAGCCAGTCAGACATGCCTCATTTTCTTAGGAATCCAAGTAAAAAACTACTGTGACTTTCAAAGACTGTTCTTACAACTTAAACCTAAACACTAGATTTCCTGGCTAGAGGTGGAAGATGAGGAAAACAATAACCATTGAGTCCCTGGAATGGTCTTCTGAAACAGGCTTATACAGCATGTATTATATGGTTTGCAAGGCTGGAGCAGCTGGAGTTTTCATTTGGAAAAGCAATGCAATAAAACGAGCAGCTGTGAAAAGCACATGGAATAGGAATTAAAATTAATGTAAAATAAATATATGCCCAAGTTTAATTTTCTCATTTGAGTATGTCACTGAATTCTAAAAGGAATCATTGCAAACTGTTCAAGCTAGAAAAGAACATACTGAAAGGAAAAAGTCTGTGATGAACATTCACAGTATTCCTGGATTTGTGACAATAGCTGAAGAAAAAGAAACATTAAGAGCAATATTGTATTCAAATCCAGTGTGTAAAATTCACCCAGGAAGTTCTATGAAAGAATTTTAGATGAGCTACATTATGTAAACTAATGTACCTAATGTTTTCTAAATAAAATTCCCATAGTTGGTGGCTAGATTATAAGATAATAGATAATAAAAAAGCATTAAAAATTCTCAAAATCTGAATTGGCTCATTTCTGTCTCAGGTTGGTGACTGCTCACATTTAGGGATTTTTGGTTTAATTCATGATTTTACCACCATCAGTTTATACAGTCAATGAGTCTACTTCCTGGACTTAAGTCACTTCATAAAAAGTATTAATTACTAAAACATTCCTCTGACAGATGCATTGTGAACATAAATGTTTCTTTCAAAAGTCACTGGATTGACACATAACAGGTTTTATTGGGGAATCCTGGAACAAATAAGTGAAGTAACTTAAAGTTGAAATTTTCCTTCTGAAAATGGACATATAGAGGAGGGAAGAATTTCGAGATGTGACCTTGGGAAATGGAGGAAGTTTAGCTGGTGAATGTAATCCCTCTCCTGTCTGAGTGAGGAATACTTGATGAGGTCTCCATTAATCTAAGAGTCTGCAGTGATGGTCAGAAGCACCTTCTTGTCCTCAGAAATGAGAGCTCACTCTTCACTGTCTGTTATCTGGTTCCTTGTAGCAGCTTAAATAGCATCCGTTAAACCGATAATGAAGAGCAGATCACTGAGCAATTGCCACTGAGCAATTTTGGACAGCAGAGCTCTGCTTCGCTTTCTTAATACTATCAGCTGAGTCCCAGTTTTCTGGCATGGCTTTTAAGTGAAATATTGCTAGTTTGGGGAGGCTAACACTCACAAAAAAAGTCTTCTTCTGAAGATACTGAGGCATATTTAAATGAGTAAGAGCACGGGAAAAATAAGTGTTTGAAATAACAATATACCACATCACTGACATCTCCTTTACTATTTGCCTTGATCTGCTTCACATCAAAGGGCTGGCAGCAATAAAAGGGGAGTAAAGAATAAAGTTTATTGCTCTTCACAGACAAGATAACCAACTACCCGGAGTGAAGACCCCTGCTCATAGATTCCCCTATCAAATCTCTCCTTATGTAGAGGAACAAAAGTCAGAGAGCACAATGCCCCTTTTTGTTAGCATTGAAGATTTCAGAAACTCTTTGTGCTGTGAATGGGCCTTGAAATCTCCTACTGTCCCTTTACCCTGCTTTCTCCCAGCTTTGCTTACCCCAAGCTTCTCATTTGTTACTACCACATTCTTCTGTTATGTATAGCATGACTACGATCTGCTGGCTGAAAATAATTAAATAAAAGAGGTTTGTGTGTCTTGTTCTTTTTGAATGACAGCTGCTTATTCTAACCACCCAAGCAGCAGTGAAAGTCTTGATTTGCATGGTCAGTGGTAGGACAGTGTCCTCCTTCTCAGTAGTGCAGCTCGTGGTCCCTTCAAAATATTCCCTTAAACCCCTCACCAATGCTTGATGGAAGGTCCAACATTCCCAAAACACTCTATCTGGTGTTTTAAAACAACAAAAAGAACTTCCAGTAGGATGACCAGTGCCCTAGTTACTTCTACAAACTGCTCCTGCTGACACTGTTTTCAAAGGATCTTTTATTTTGTTTTGTTTTCAGAATCTTCAAGACTGAGTGTCCCATATGTTCCCTGATTAGGAAGTGCAAAACAGATCTTCTCTGCCTTTTGCTCAGATTTTAGTATAGCGGGTTTCACAGAAACTGTTCAAAAAATCTTTGGGGGAATTTGATGGTTGTGTTTTAATTTTGCATAATTATGAAGAGAATACTTAGAAGATCTTTTCCATGTAATGAAGAGTTGCCCAATACAGTGCACTTCTCATGCTATGACAATAATTAGGGAGGACAGTATTGTACGGCAATAATGATTCTCCCTTTCATCTGTTCTCTATTAAGCAGAGTGATATTAATGTTCTCTTTGATGCAGCTGAAGCCAATTTCTTAATTTTGCATTTTCCACCTGGTGCAGTGCTGTCTTTAGCAGAAAGCCTTTGAGCTGGGTCCTGCAGGAGTGAACTTTGACTGCAGTACATGAGGAGAAACATGGACAAATCCTATTAATAAGAATTGTGTTGTTAATATATTCAGCTCCCTATACATTCCTTGTAAAAGGCTGTTCTTTACTCACAAAAGAATTCCTAAATTAGAACATAATTGTCTGTGTATTTGTTAATACCTTTGCTTCGATACAAAGAAAAATTGCACTTGTGAAACTTAACAAAAACTCATCTTTTGCAGAAATCAATCTAACTAGTTTTCCTTTGATGATTCAGTGAAATAATTACAAAGATCCATGAATAATCATTGTAGAAACCTTAAAGTATAATTGTGGTAAGCAGTTTAACCGAAAATGCTAAACACCTAAGATAAAATAAAATGATATACAGCAGCCTACTAATAAATTCTCTTGTGAATTCCGTGTTCGCTTAACTCAGAAAGAACCATTCTGGCAGTTCCACCGTATGTGACTCTATTCAGCACACTTAGTGGTACATTAAACTGTGACAGAACATAAATATGCTTGAGTTGATTTACCTGTGGAACTTCTCACATTGAGGGCTTGTAATTTGTTAGGCTTCCTGAAATCCAATGAAGTGACCTTTTAGAATGCATTGAAAAATAAACCTTTTAAAGAAATCATTCCTATTAAAGCTTAATGTGGAAATTATTAGAGCCTATATGAAGGCAAAAATTTGCTATGGCCTCTTAATCATTTAAGTAAAATAATATTTGCATAGCGCCTATTGGATTCAGAAGTGTTGAGGGAAATTAAACCAGTGAATCAACTGAATATCAGATACCGGAATTTTCTGTTCTAATAGAGCAGCTTTTGATGTCTGTTCTGATGATGTTGAATAAGTACTTCTTAATTTCCATTTATATAGTTAGTTCAGTTCATTAGCTAGTCAATTCAAAGTGTAAAAAAAAAAAATATAAAAAATTGCAGTTTTGAAAGAAGATCTTCTTGTCTAGAAACAGAAATTAAGTGTCATTTTCCCCTTTGACCATTACCAAACAGGGAATTGCAAGAGCAGAAATAGCCATAGAGGGAGAGGAGCAGTGCAACGTGCCAGTAGCCCCCCATCCCACCCCACTGCATATATGGTAATGGAAGACTTCCGAAACCTGTAAAGGATTTATGGAGAGGAGTAATCTATTATTCTAATGTGCCATAGCTCCTGTTTAAGGGGAAATGGGAACTGGAACCATAAGAGCAGCAACAGATTAAGGAGGAAATGAAGGCTGCGAAGGAGAACATATCTATCTCCCTCTGAAACTACTAGACTGCTGTGTCACTAGGGGTGGGCAGGCATGCCAAGACCTCAGCAATTAAACAACCTTCCAAAAGCTTACAATGGGCTTCATTATATTTTATTGTGAAGTTGGTCTGTAATAATAGATTTTTAAGGCCTTTTTAGACATTAACACCCTTCTGTCCAGTACAGCCTTGAGAAGTGGACCTGCTTGAACCTCGTGAAATTCAACAAGGCCTAATGCAAGGTCCTGAGTGCAGGGTCAGGGCCATCCCAAGCACAAATAGAGGCTGGATCAAAAAGGACTTGGGAGTATTGGTGGATGAGCCAGCAAATATGTGCTCACAGTCCAGAATGCTAACTGTATTCATGGCCTGCATTAAAAGAAGCATGGCCAGAAGGCCAAGGGAAGTGATTCTACCCCTCTACTCTGCTCTCATGAGACCCAACCTGGTGTACTGTGTCCAGCTTGGGGTCTCTCAACATAAGAATGACATGGACCTGTTGGAGCAAGTAAAGAGCAGGGCCATGAAGATGATCAGAGGACTGGAGCATCTCTCCTATGAAGACAGGCTGAGAGAGTTGGGGCTGTTCAGCCTCGAGCAAGAGAAAGCTCTAGGGAGACCTTATAGCAGCCTTCCAGTATCTGAAGGGAGCCTACAGGAGAGCTGGAGAGGGACTCTNAATAGAGGCTGGATCAAAAAGGACTTGGGAGTATTGGTGGATGAGCCAGCAAATATGTGCTCACAGTCCAGAATGCTAACTGTATTCATGGCCTGCATTAAAAGAAGCATGGCCAGAAGGCCAAGGGAAGTGATTCTACCCCTCTACTCTGCTCTCATGAGACCCAACCTGGTGTACTGTGTCCAGCTTGGGGTCTCTCAACATAAGAATGACATGGACCTGTTGGAGCAAGNTTCTTTAAGGTCTTTTCCAGCCCATACCATTCTGTGATTCTATGATTTTTGGATCATCACAGTTAATCACCCGGTCCTCCCCTACCATGTAGCTTGTGCTGGCTCTCTGGTCCTAGACCTGCAGGTTGGCCTAATTTCTTTGCTTGGTCTACTGAACCCAAACTCATGACCTCTGCTTTCTGAAGGTCACTGTGACTTGGGAGTAGGTCTAACCACTTTGCCTGATCTGGCTGCTGACTTTCCCACAAGCAGTCAAAGACCGTTGGGGCATTTTACTCTGTCTGGATATAGAAATGCTCTGGAAACTGAGGATTTTGAAGGCAGTATCTTGTAATGTAGAGGTTTTCAGGTGTTATAGAACCCTGAATGTAAATTTTTGTGGACCATTAGAAATTAAAGATGCTTTGGATGCTGGAAGATTGCTTAGTTTTTGAGCAGGATTAATTTTGTAATCTTTGATGTCACTGTAAGATATGTGCCTGATGTGCTATCATTTCTTTGCACACATATGCTTGTCTGAACATTAAGTTTAGTAACAATAAACAAGAGACGAGAAAAATTATTATTCAGCATTTGATATCCTTTCAGAACAGAAGAGTATTTCACCAATAAATGGCTTAGCCATGTGGTTACATCAAATCTAACAAAACTTTATTTTCTTAGCACCTGTAATTTATAAATTTCTGCTCAATTAGGAGAGCAATTTAGCTGCAAAGCTTTCACTTATCTGTAGCAAAATATGCTCACCAATGCAAGTTCTAGTTTTGCCTCCAACTCTGCCCTGTAACATTGACATAATTGCAGCATATTTAATAGCAACAGGAATTTGCCACAAAACTAATGAAGCTGCATGGTCTTTAATCAATGCCTGCAAAACGTGGCAGCGCTCTCACAGATACAATCAGCCTTTCAGGTTAGAATACAGCCATGTAAGATATTGTTGTATGAATTCAGGGTCACATAATCAGATTGGATGAGATCCACATATGTATGCTAGGCAGTAAAGTTTAAAAATTCATAAAGCTTTCTGTATCAAAGCCAAATTATTCAAAAGGCTGCTGACTTCAGGTTTTCAACAATGCATATACGACTGCTAGAACAGTAGGAGAGAAAAATCCGGTGTCAGAAGTTCATTAAGGAGAAACAGTAACAAAACTCCTTTTACTGAAACCACATGCAATACAGACCGTGTTCAGGTACAGGGCTCTAAGAAAATAGAGGTATTTCATGGTGTAATTGCACCTAAGTCTGAAAGAGGAGAACAGACATTGCAGAAATGGGCTTGGGAGAAGCATAGTTTCTGAGGTTTCAGGAGGGCATAGTTTTCACGTGTAGTCTTATCAAACCAATTCCTTCAAGTGATGTTTCCAGGTGGTCTGTGGCACAGATGACAAGGAAAAAGACAACCATTAGCAGTCATTCTTGCTTTGAAATCTTCCCACATAGCTCTCCCCCTGTCCATTTCCCAAAGCTCCAACGTGTTTTCTCATGCACAGTCAAGGTTTTAGTGCTGATACATACAGAAGAGGACCTGACCACAAAACCCCTGCTTATTCAAATTGTGAAGAATATAGGTTTTGTAAACACCTTTTTTTTTTTTTTTTATTATATCAGGCAAGTACTTTGTGGGTGTTCCAGTGTACAAATAAATACTTAGGACAACTAAGAAAGAAAATTTAAGGCCTGGCTCTATCAACTTAAATATAAATAATTGTTTAGGTAATTACAGGAAGGGCTATGGTTGCAAATGTCTGCCTCTGTAAGGAGATTTGGAATAGTTAATCCATTTGGATGAGCTCAGTCCTCAAACTCAATGGGACTAATTACCCATTCTGATGTGCTTTTATGACCTAGAGCTTTGATTGTGGTTGGGAAAATACTACTACTATTGACAGATGCAGGAATCACTTCTAATAAGATATAATGAAAGCACAATTATGTATACACCTGAAAACAGTATGTAACGCTGCAGTCTGGCTCTTCTGCAATTTTGTTTCATCATACTAATGTTTAAGTAGGGCTTTGTGGCTGTGCTTCAGCTAGATGAAATACCAGTGTTTCTTAAGCCCCCAAACCGAAGTGGAACGGCTGGAGACACATAACAATGGCTCTGGTTTATATATATGTATCTATATATATTATCAGTGCCTTAAATGTCTGGCGTCACCTATCAGAACTTTTAGAACCTTTAATACTGTGATAATATCAAGTTGTTCTGTTCCTGCTTCCCTCCTCATTCCTTGAGCACTTCCTCTGGGAGCTGCTTCCCTTCTCGCTGGTGCTGCCTGTCATTGGGATGATGATCCAAGTGTCTCACCTTGTGCAGTGACTTCAGGCACCCTGGTGATCCAGGTGCTGCACCAGAAGAGCTGAAGGCAAATTTACCAACTCCGAATGCAACAGCAGTAACTGGAATAACCTTCTGCTTGTCATATTGCAAGCATTAGCACCTACAATATTAATCACAAATGCTGTAACATCAAAAAGATTAATTGTTGTATAAAGATAATCCAATACACCCTAAAGGCTGCATTCTTGCTGATTAAATGCATACCACCTTTCATCTTTTGCCTTTTTGTAATTGCTTGAGCTGTGGCAATTGTTTCGTATGAACAAGCACCTGCAGCATGTACTATGTGGAATTACTTGCCCATTGAGTACATTTTTCTTTTGTGGAGCAAATGAGCTTGTCTTCTGTACACTTTTCTGACATGAACAGAATCATAGAAACAGAATGGTTTGGGTTGGAAGGGACCTTAAAGATGACCTAATTCCAACCCCCCTGCCATGGGCAGGGACACCTCCCACTAGACCAGGTTGCCCAAAAGTCCGTCCAGCCTGGTCTGGAACACCCCCAGGGATGGGACATCCACAGCTTCTCTGGGCACCCTGTTCCAGTGTCTCACCACCCTCACAGTACAGAATTTCTTCCAGATACCTAATATAAATCTCCCCTCTTTCAGATTAAAACCATTACCCCTCATTCTATCGCTCTACTCCCTGATATCAAGTCCCTCCTCATCTTTCCTGTAGCCCCCCTTCAACTGGAAGGCTACTATAAAGTCTCCCTGGAGTCTTCTCTTCTCAAGGCTGAACAACTATGCAGAAGATGGCTCTCTAGTTGATGCTGCAGTGGAAAGGAAGAACATATTGTGAAGGAAGGAAAAGCTCTCTGGAAGGTAGTGAAATATTGTTCTTATCTTTAGCAGGGCAGATAAAACACTTTTTGGGGGGTGAAACCTCTTAATGTCTCTTTTTTTACTTCAATTCAAAGTGAGCTTTTAGCTGTCAAAATCAAACCCCTCAAGCCTCCCCATATTTGCCCATCTTTTCCTGCTGATGAATTAAATGGATTTCAGTTAAAAACATTATTCTGTTGTGGTTTTGGATTTTTTTTTTTTAATTTCTTCCTCATGAGGCAGTGGGAAGCTTATAGCTTGTGAGTATATTGGCATTTTTACCATGACTCTGATAATTCCAGGATCTGAAAATTAAGGCAAATAGACTAGACAACATGGAAGCTCAAGGACTCCATATTTCTTTCTTTATTATTCCAATTTATCCCTTCAACATTTTTTTCATCTTTCCTGAGGAAAAAAAAAGTGGAAGATGCCCTGTCAATGGTCATCATAATCACAACAAGCATGATGCCAGCCAAAATCTGTAATATTACTTTCAAGCATGCCATCAGATGAGTGTTTCTTCCCCACTCCTTCCCTACATACTTTGTTAGAGTAAGGATGGGGCCAAGCTGGTGTATTTCCAGCTGTGGGCTATGAAAAAGAAAGTGTTGGAGACATTAGGTTTAGTGAACATAGATGAGTGAATTGGCCTTCTTAAGAGAACATTTAGCTCTTTTTTTTTGTTATTATTAAATCATAAAAGATTGTTAGTGTCCATCAGAAGACAATGAGACTAGTCCTATCTTTTTAACATGTGTATTTTGATATTTTTTCTAAAATTAACATAAATTGAGCAAACATTGAAAATACTATAAGTATCTCCACTTTCTTGGTCAATGTAGTTAATCAGTGCTAGGAATGCAAGGTTTATGTTATCTAGTCCAGCATGACTCCTGAGTTGGAAATCCTAATGACTCAAGTGTTCAGTCCTATACATACGCTGCAAGAATTACATTTTTCACTAACGTGAGAGGAAATTACATTCCTTGGATCATTTGATTTCAGTATTAGGTGCTCATCTACCCCGAGGTCAGGGCTTACTCCTCTTTGATCTGTGTTGTTACCTGTGGTTTTGACCTTCTAAAGAAGAAAATTGAGCTTCTTGTTAAAAAAAAGAAAGAGAACTGGCATTCAAATTGTTGTGCGGCTATCACTTCATTTTTAAGTGGTGGTTATACCAACAGTATATCATGCTGGAAGGATACATTTCTTCTGGAAGAAATTTTGACATTTCTAGAAATGCCATATTACTGACACCTCTGAGAATGCTTCCTCACTCTAAGCTTGGCCCTGCTTTCTCTTTTATTAACTTCACTCATTTCAGTGTTGTGAAATGACAACTATAGCAACAAATATAGCAACTTTTTCTAAGAAAGCTTTTACAGATTCTTAAATCATTTTTTATAGTCCAATTACAAATAATGATAGGGCAGTAGTATAGGAGCTATTTAAAAGTTTATTTTAGTGTAAAAAAGACCCCGTCCCTTAGAATAAAAGCATTTTCTAATGAAAGTAATGAGAGCAGTGAGCTCAGACTGTTGTTTTATTAGAACTCCAGTTGTCACTGTATCTGGCATCCCCAGATATATTTCTTTGGCCTTGACAGACAATGTGTGCAGTTGTCCTGATATGGCCTGTTTAGGCTGCAGAAACAGGGCAGTGAAGAAGACAAAACCAAAAGATGATAGATGATGACAAGAACTAACAGCTAGAAGCCTATCAAATCCCTGCTGTACCTAGGATACTAACCTGACATCTCTAACACTGTCACTGATTTCACATGCAAGATCAGTAATAGTCATCACCCATCAGACTACATCTGAAACACTCCAATATGCAACCATCCAGGTGCCAGGATCAACATAAAAATGGCAATAATATGTAGCAAAAGTCCAAAGACCAATGAATTTTATTCTTTAAATCTTGCTACATTCAGAGCACACCCAAAAGCTGTGAAATAACCAAGTCCTAAGTAAAATCATATGAGGACAACAGAGTTTCGTTTACAGTGCTTATCATTTAAAAAAATAAACAAATCATGGAATGGGAGGTGTTGGAAGGGACCTCTGGAGATCATCTAGTCCAATACCCCTGCCAGAGCAGGTCCACCTAGAGCAGGTTGCACAGGAACTACTCCAGGCGGGTTTGGAATGCCTCCAGAGACAGAGACTCCACCACCTCTCTGGGCAGCCTTTTCCAGTGCTCCGAACTCTCAAAGTAAAGAAGTTCCTCCTCGTGTTTAGACAGAACTTCTTATGTTCAAGATTGTGCCCACTACCTCTTGTTACTGGGCACCACTGAGAAAAGACTGGCCCCATCCTCTTGACACCCACCCTTTAAGTATTTATAGATGTTGATATATATAGTCTTCTCCTCTCCAGACTAAAAATACCCAAGTCCCTCAGCCTTTCCTTATAAGGGAGATGTTCTAGTCCCCTCATCATCTGTCCCTAATGATCCTCTAATCAAATGAGGACAGTTCTTTACCAAAATAGATTAAATCTCTAAAGAAGCTACCAACTCTTCCATGCAAACTTATCCAACACAAACACTAACCTCTCAGTAATGGTAAGCCACATTTTAGAATATGCCACCTCATACACCACATATACTAAAACCTTATAGAAAGTTGTTTAACAATTACTAAGTGCTTTGATATAAAATTAGACCATGCAAAATTTTTTGCTTTCTGAACTTTCAAGAAGAAAAGCGAACTCATCAAACAAGGCAGAGGAAGCAAGTGCATCTTGGACACGTGTATCTCAAATAGATCAGGACTGGAACTTAGAAAAGCCTCTCCACTACATCTAACCTATCAACATCTGTGCATGTTTGTCATAAAAATATACTGGCAAAAGTCCTGGGCATGCCTAAGGTCTAAGAAGACAAATAAGCTTGGAGGGGACAGGGGGGCAGTGCAGAACCTTCAGGCAGTAAGAATCAGCTGCAGGTTTTACAAAAAAAGGCAGGAGAATGAGGTCTGTGATAATAATGTCAATGATGGAAGGCAGCTCAGACTGCATATGGGTCCTAAGCACGGAGGCTTAGTGCAGATAATGGTTTGCTGACAAACAAACACTTTCACCAAGTCTTACCTCAAGTAACCTTTCCCTGAAATCATAATTTAGTATTATAACCAATAACTCTTTGTCAACTTTTCTCCAGAAGGACTGAATAATTTACTGCTTCTCCCTTGCTAACAAGACTAACCATGCATTTTATCTTGTCTAATTGAAAACATAATTAAGCTAAACAAAATTAAGTTAAAGTAAGAACAAGCGCTCCCAAACACTAATTATTTTAAAGTTTGCTGTTCTGCTTCAGACCTGGAAAAAAAGGTACTGAGATACTTTGTTTTTTTCGAACTCTCTAGTTTTTTTCTACAAAGAGGTAATATTCTCTGCAGACATGGCCTCCCACATACTCTTAGGTTATCAAATCCTTCTCAACATCAGAATAAAAATAAAAACATGAGCGGTTGAATCAGCATAGCTAGGAGGAAGGTTGCATTCCACTATGTTATCCCCAGGGAAGAAAAATGGAAAAAATTGCAATGAATTAATCGATGGAGTGTGCCTATGGTATTAACAAAACAGAGGAACAGAGAAAAAAAAAATGCCTTAGCTGAAATTGGATATAGAAAAACTTCATTTTAAAAGTGGCTATTTCTACTGTCATTTGCTCTGCTTTTATATTTCTATAGTTCAGTGATTTGAAACACCTTATAGGTCATACCACTGGGGATGAGATTAGAATGGCATATACAGGACTAAACATCATTAAGTTTGCAATGTCTTCAGAGACTGTGGTCAGGTCAAGAATTTATTGATTCCACTGGAGGCATCAACTGCGCTTCTCAAAGTCAGGCTATTTTAATTGATTAGTCTCTCTATAGCTTTGCTATTTTAGTTTGAGCAACAAGATGCATACATTTAGGCTATAGGTGATACCTGAATGCAGCAACTAAACACAAAAAAGTATTCTGTTGAATATTGATTATGACATTACATTATACACAAAGAACTCAAGAGAGAATAAAAATAAAACAACAAAAAAAGTTTTAAAAAAATTAAACAAAACTCCATAAAGGAAATAGAATACAAAAATCTTGGAGCTGTGTTTGTCAGAGCCACCCAGTTAGAGGGAGATTCCCACCAGCCTTCAGCTCACAACAGCTACTGCAGCATCCGCTTCTGCCCTTTCCATTCTTTTTGTAACTCAATAATATAAAACCATTACGAGGCCAAAAAAAGACCTCTCAGTTTCATTTAAGAACCAAACCAAGCAAATTATAAGGATGTTATTTGAAATGATTCTACTCAGTCCATAAACCAAAATGTGACAGGAGGATGCCACATCATATCCCGCCTGCCTTTCGCAATGCAACACACTCCAAGTACTCTTCTTTATGAAACAAAATGCACATTCTCTGATGTGCATATTTGAAAGTATATATTCATCCCTAGCCTTCATACATGAAAAATATACATGTGCTTATACACCTTCACCCTTACATCCATGGTTTTGCAAAAAACATAGACGATTCCTGTGAGCGTACGAGGGACATGCACTTTCATAGACCTGAGGTCACCTTTTACAGGGCTTGGTTAATCACATCTGACAGAAGGATGACCCCAGTTTTGGCAGTGTAATCTGGGCACGACACCGCTCATGACATCTCCATTGCAGAGGAAAACAAATAATAACAGCTTTAAAGGCTTTAATGTGATATTTGTGAGGGTGCAGAGGTCCTACTGAAAATCAATCAGCCCTGCCCTCCTATGTCATTTACATGACTTTGAAACATTGCAGCTTTCTGCTGAAACTATTACCAATCTATTTCTCACTGAGCATTTGCTGATTTTAGTAATGACATAGCAATGGACTAGATTTTAAAGAATGGCAGCAGAGGCCAAGGGAAAATAACTGAAAACTAGAAATGATCTCTTCCAACCTGAACCATTCTATGATTCTATGATAACCTTGGATGGTCTCAGCTGAGAAAATGTCTTGTCAAAACTGGCATAATGACTGTTTTTTGCAAGGAGTATGTTGCCACTTTGCTTTAGATCCCTCTGTAGCCCTAGTGGAATTATAAACAGAACAGAACTTTTCCAGATTGCTATGCTGTACTGGATTCCAAGTCTGTCACAGGGATATACTGTGCAGGTTTCTAGTGCTGCCACCCTGAGACACCTCCATCACCTGGCTTAAACACCTCTGCTCTTCGGTTGCCAGTGACCGTAGCAGAGGGTGTGGTGTTGATTATACAGTGGGGACAATTGTATACATTTGCTAACAACACAACTAAATTGTTCTGTGGTCCCCACTCTTACTGCAAAGACAGAGAGGTGCTAGGGAGGGTCCAGAGAAGGGCAACAAAGCTGGTGAAGGGTCTGGAGCACAAGTCTTGTGAGGAGAGGCTGAGGGAGCTGGGGGTGTTCAGCCTGGAGAAAAGGAGGCTGAGGGGAGACCTTCTCGCTCTCTACAACTACCTGAAAGGACGGTGTAGCCGGGGGGGTCGGTCTCTTCTCCCAAGTCACAGGAAACAGGACAAGAGAAAATGGCCTCAAACTGCACCAGGGGAGGTTCAGGATGGATATTTGGAAATTTTTTTGTATGGAAAGGGTTATCAAGCATTGGAATGGGCTGCCCCATTCAAAAGACAGGTTGACATGGTTTCGTGGTGTGTTTTTGTCCAAGTTATGTTGATGGTTGGACTAGATGACCTTAAAAGTCCCTTCCAACCTAGATGATTCTATGATTCTATTATTGCTGATAGTTTTCAAGCTTCTTAGAGTGTAAAATATAGCTAAGTTAAAAAATAAATAGCAAACCAGAAATAATATAGTGCATTATCAGTGAAAACTGTTGAGGCAAATGAAGAGAGTGAAAAAAATTGTCTTTCCTGTTTAAGTGGGTTTGACTACATTTCTACTACATGTGAGGTCAGCAGGACTGGATTTTTGAATTATTCACCAGGGTCTGCCTAGTAGCAGAGGTACCCACACAGCCGTATGCAACACAATTTCTGCATCCACTATACCACAGAAATGTTTTGGCAGGAGAGGCCACTGGTTACTGAATAGCTATTCACAGCTACAAAACCAGGACTTAAATATATCCAGTACTGATTGGGCTTCTGGGTTTTTGTTTGGTTGGGAGGTTTATTGTGTTTGGTTTTTTGTGTTTGGTTTTTTGTGTGGTGGGGTTTTTTTGTTTGGTTTTTTTTTTGTTTGTTTTTTAACAGTTGGTGATAGACACAAAGAGATGGAGAAGAATGCGATGGACAATAATACTACTAAGAACATTAATAGATGTAGAACATTTCTCTGCCTAATGCTATGGTAACTTACAAGATTTCATTGTTTTTAAACATTAGGAATGACAGTTTCATGGAAATCACCTTTGTCTTTTTCTCCCCAGCTGCTCTAATGCCCCTTTTCCTTGTACTGGCAAATATTAAAAATTCAAAGGTGGTTCATGACTATAATAATTAATTTCTATAGGACTTATAAAAATCAATGTTCTATTTGGCAAATTAAAAATGCTTTAGTTCTGCATTTGCTCGTTGCCTAATTGCTATCACATTAAGAAAACATGATTACTGGAGTCAAGTACTGCAATCCTGTTAGTTTTCTTTGTTTTCTGCTATTAGGTTTTCTGCAGATAATTTCAAGGGAAGAAAAAAAAAGACTTTAATAAAAAGAAGCAACTGGTTTGTATTACTTAACTCACAGGCTAGCAGGTGTTAAACTTTCTCTGAGAAAGAAAACCAACTAAAAATTTAATCAGCTATTTTATTCTCTGCTTTGTGCCTCTGGAGTTAAGGCAGTGTTTTAAACCAACTTTGAACATACTTTACATCGCTGGTACAAATCGAGCAGATGCACTGCTGTAGGGACCCCAAAAATTTCCATCATAAAAGAAGAAAATAAATAAAAAAAAAAAGATAAAAAGATCAGTTCTTCTAAATAAGCAATCTTCATGGCCCTTCACAAATTGAGAGTCAGATGTTCCAGATGGGCCCTTAATAAATTTCACTTGTAATGAAGAAAGGCATGTGCTAAAAGTCAGTTATGGCAATTTGAGCCAGTCAGAAATTTTCATCAGGAAAAAAGTCTTTTTTCTTTTTAATTCAGATTTGGCATGTTCCCCAGGTAAGTCTATTTCAATGACATTTTCTGTGGACACTTCTCTGTGCAGCTGTTTCCTGCCAGTAGCTTCGCACTTGCTAATTAACCTGCCAGCTGAAGAGCCTAAGTTTCAGAATACCCTGAAAGTTTAGTCTCATAAACACCAAATCCTCCATTTTCCAGAAATTTGTACTGTGAAAGTTGCAGATGATTATCAAAAACCTTCTATTTTTTTTCCCCCAAAAAACTGGAAGTTTCAGCCTTGCCCAGCTTTAATGGTAAGAGAAAGCAAGACCTGCGAGAATGAAATAAAAGTGGTGGTGATGGTGCAGCAGTGTTCTACTGGCACAGGTTATTATAAAGTGCAATTAGCATGGCAACACCTTTCTGAACTATCCATTAAGCATTTTAAGTGTGATTCACACATGTCATACAAAAATTTTAGTTTTAAGGTCCATTTTCTTGTGTTTGAAGATGTTTGTGAATCTGTAAAAATTGTTCAAGAATTTGAAAAAACCTGAAAGTTAAAAGTCCAGATTTGTAAATACAATGAGCTGCACTAGGGCATGGGTCTGTTGGACTTGGAATCATAGAATCATATAATTGTCTAGGTTGGAAGGGACCTTTGGAAGGTTGGAAGTCCAATCATCAACCTAACACTGATAAAAACTAAATCACTAAACCACAACACTAAGCACTATGTCACCCTGTCTTTTAAATACCTTCCATGGATGGTGCCTCAGCCACCTCCCTGGGCAGCCCATTCCAATGCTTCATAAACCTTTCAGTGTAAAAAACTTTTCCTGATATCCAATCTGAACCTCCCCTAGCACATGAACCTGGTGAGAGGTCTGGAGAACAAGTCCTATGAGTAGTAGCTGAAGGAACAGGGTTTTTTTAATCTATAGAAAAGGAGGCTGAGGGGAAATCTTATCACTCTATCTACAACTAGTTGAATAGAGGTTGCAGAGAGATGGGGGTCAGTCTCTTCTCCCAAGTAACAAGTGATAGGACAAGAGAAAATGTCCTCAAGTTGTGTCAGGGGAGGTTGAGGTTGGATATTAGGAAAAATTTTTACACTGAAAGGGTTACCAAGCATTGGAACAGGCTGCCCAGGGAAGTAGTGGAATCACCATCCCCGGAGGTATTTAAAAGACAGCTGGACATGGTACTGAGGGTGGTTTTGGCAGTGTTAGGTTGGACTTGGTGATATTAAAGGTCCCTTCTAACCTAAAAAATCCTATGATTCTATATCAGTTCATTATCCTGTGATTATATTTTCAGTTGATGTTTTTTTGGTGTTTTCATTTAGGGATTTGGGGTGATTTTCTTTTTTGCATTATGTCCATTGTTAACCGCAGGTAATCAGAGAACTACATTAAAATTACTTGCTCTTTCTTTTGCCGCTTTTTTTGTCATTATTTATTTAAGCTTTAAACTTACCCACCCACATTTTGATATCTTGGCTCATATACTTATTTCTATTTCACAAGTTTCAAAGTCCTATGAGCAGAACAGAGCAATAGTTATGTTATTCTATAGCTGCAGCCAGATAGCCTGGCATTTAAGTACTTTCTGGTGAGAGAGCCAGGTGATATAAATGCTGGGAATGAGAACCCAGGAAGATTTGTCTGCAGCAGCCTTTGCTGTGTTTCACAGGTCTACTCTAACATCACACAAGGTACCATTGCTTGCATCTTGGATGTAATTGTGATGTTTTCTTTTGGCCTGATAGGGAGGAAGAGGTCTCGGTGTTTGCAAGATGAGTGACTCAGTAAGCATTATAATTTTACTTATCTTTTCTTTACCGGTTTTGAAGTATTTGGTGATATAAAGCCGGGCTGTTAATCTACTGCCAGCTCTTGTAGTGAAAATCTTCAGAGTAATCAGTCTGTTGGATGTTAGACAAATTAATTTTTCTAAGTTTCTGAAATTAATTCTTGTTATTCTCGGTGTAGTTCACGGCTGGAGCGTAAGTAATAATAAACAAAGAGTGAGGTTTGTGTTTCAGTGGTAGCCACAGGAATATCAGATGATCTTGTGGATACATTCATGTGTTGTTTTTAATTTCAAAATTAGCATTCAATTAACCTCTGTCAGAGACTGAGTGACCACTTGAGAGAAATATTTAATCTACAGAGGCTCAGTAGGCTTATATCTACCAGAAAAGATAATTTGTTTCCCTTACAATTTAGAACTACTGCCCCTTCTATCTCTCGTCCTTGCAAATGCAGCCACATTTCACAGTATTTTTGCTCACAACAAACCACCTGGAATCCAGCATGTATTGGATCTGTAGTGCCTTATCAGGGCTGAAAACGTACATGGTTGCTGAAGTATCCTATAGCAAAGGATTTTTACTACTGAAAGTCACTACTATGCTGAAAGATATTTGGGACGTGCACACCGTCTTCTGCTTTGATCACTAAACAATCAGGAATTTCATGAGAAATAACCACATAATCTCAGTGCTTTTCAGCTAGAGTTATCTAAAATAAATATATTCATAGAACAATTATTATCAACAGTAATTTAACAATATAAAATTATAATAAATTATAAAAGTACCACAATGCCAACTGTATACTACTTAACTTTCCCTTCAGTTCAGTCCTAAAGCAAGTTGAAGAGATATGATTTTCAGTACAGTAACTGCTGCAGGTACTCAGACCCAAAAGTAGACTCTGTTCACTGTCTTCATTGATCCAATGGAAGTTGACAGGATCTGTCAACGCTGCTACTTTGATCTCCCCTTGCTTTACTCCAGGGTCCAGGTTCCCCATCCTGCATGTGTTGGTTTACTCTTGGGCATCTTGCTGAAGCAAGCCAAGTAATTGTGTTCAAGAGGAAGCCAGGGCAGAATTAATCCCGGGGTGTGCTCCAGATGGACACTGTGTACAGCCTGTAACATCTTCATCTCTTGCAGGGCTCACACTCTGGGACTGTTTCATATGCTGATAGTTGCATGATATCTTCCCTCAGTGCCATGCTATAAGACCTCCATACCAGTAGGCTTTGGGATAGCTCTCCTGTTATCTGCTGCATTTTGGAAAAGCCAACCCCATAAAAAAATTATTTCTGCATATTTTATCTTGTCATCTGTTGTACAATATGGTGTGCAGATAGTGCAGGTGAAAAGGGTCTAGAAGCCCAGCTATCATTGCTTGTAAGCCCATGTTTTATTTTATACTCATTCATCAAATAGGGATGGGAAGAGACTCCATTAAAGTACTATGCAGTGGGATCATGGCCATTCACCTCCATTAACTCCTGGCCATTAGAGGCTGCACGGATCAGACTTCATTAAGTGTTTGAAGGACCATGATACCTCCCTGGTGCAATTAAGGCAGATAATATAAACAGAAGCTCCATAGACCTGGCCTCTGGGGAATATTGTATAAATCTGGTGACCCTAAGAAATTTATGGATGTTATGAACCATTCCATGATGGGATGCATGTAGAATCCAAGCAGATACCATTCTGTTTCTACCCTCTCCAGGTGCTGAGTTTTGAGACAAATATATACCAGGCTTTGTAAATCACTTGTAAATTGCTTATTTTCTGGAAATGTGCTGCCATCAAAATAGAAATTGTAACTCCAAGCTAGTGAATTAAGTATTATTCAGCAAAGGCAGGCCCAAAAAGCTGAAGGTCAGAGATGCAGACAGCTCTTTGATGAGGCACAAGCTGCGTGATTCACCAGCCTTCTGTTTGCCAGTGCAGCCTGGCTTACCCACAGAACAGCTCAGCAGCAGCTACGTTCTGACTGATGCCCTTGCAAAGCATCAAGCACCGAGCTAATGCTGAGGTGGCATGAATCCCCTATAGCAATCTTTAATGAAAATGTCCTGTGATTTACCAGAGGGTCTATTCTTAATCTGCTGGCATTTTGCTCCGCTGTTGCACAATCAGTTCCCTCCTTTCCATCTCTTACTTATACGAGAAAGACGCTTAGATAAAGGTGGAATCAAACTGTGTGCTGTGCATTTGTTAGTTGATCTATTTTAACTTCTCTATCTAAGCCAATGGGTTGATAGTGCATTAATCAGAAATTAAGTACACAAACACAGTCACCCAATTAATCACATTAGTGACTGTGACCTTATTTTGCTGAGGAAGTTCCTTGCGTAGGAAGCAAACAATGAGTCTACCCATGACTTTTTTATTTATTGAACATAGACAACTTTTGCCTTTTACATGCCGCTTACTGAGCTTTGTATTTAGCCTTTTGAGCCACCCTGTGCCTTCACTAACCAGTCTGAAACACAATTATTCTGAGCTGCAGGGAAAGAGAACACAGAAAAGAATATCAACAGCTGACTTGTGATTTTGCTCATGATTTGTAAGTGACTTCATTATGACCATTTCTTAAAGAACTTACATGAAAAAGTGTGGCCAATGACATCTTATATTAACTATTTGAATAGTTTTGGACAGTAAGCAGTACTTAGGGACCCCAGCGTCTACAAATTTTTGAACAAAATGATGCATTGACTACTATTTTTCAGTTTAATATATAACTAAAAATGCAGTAGTGATTGGTCTTCGTGATTCTTAAGTAAGATGTAAATTGTATTAGGACTGAACATTTTGATGCAGTTAATACCAGCACATTGTGTGTAGAAGGTATGAAAAATCTCTTTTGCTGCCTTGTTGATGAATCTTTCCCCTTCACTATACCAGATCATTTGGGAGGTCAGGGATCCGGTAACTGAGGTCTCTGGTTGCTGGCAGAGTAGGTAAAATGGTCGTGACAGTTCAAATTTCCTTTCAGGTATTGACATATTCTTCTTCCTCGCTGATCAGTGGACATTTAGGAAGTTATGCAGAGTTTTAATCAGGAAGCCCATGGAATTTTTTTGTATTAAACGTCAGTGACATCCATCTCGATGCTACCTTTTCATCATTCCTGTTCATGATAACTTTGTAGCTCCATGAAGGTAGTTGGAGGGCAATTGGAACTTAAAGTGGTGTTCAGTGAAGCAATTCAAAAACAAAAACTGTCACAAATTGAACAACTTGATTTTATATTTTTTAATGTTTCACTGAAGTGGAAAATTTGTAATTACTATTCATAATCTATAAATTTATGAGTTTTATATCATCTTCTAAATTCATCCTAAACGGTGCATGATGGGTAGTTTAAGGCCAAACAAATACAGGGAATAGCTCAAGACTATATGTTCTTGACCTTAATAAACCGTATTCAGTAAAGTATGGTGTAAGAGGAGTAAAAATTGAAAACACAATCATATCAGCATGAACTTTTTGCCTTAGTGTGGTAATGGTTATATGACACTATCTTTTTCAAATGAGAACCTTCTTTTTGCTCTGTGCTGGTTTCTAGACTGTTAAAGAATATTCTCTGATTTTTCCTTCCCTAGATTCTAAGATCATAAAGTATGTTTTCTCCTAAGAAAAAAACAAAAGAAATATTTTTATAAAATTTTTTGAAAGATTTTTACATTCTAAAAATTATTTATTTATCCTATCATGTCATTCTGCATTGTAAATGTAAACAATGCACAGATAAACTGTTTTCTTCCCTACATTTAATCTCTTGTGATATATAGTGTAATTAGAGTTGCATTGTTACTACACCACAGAATTAATCACATATGCAGCATGGTTTACTAATGAAAAATTCATACGAGAAGCTGAAAACTCTTTTCTACTACAAAACCCACCATTTTCATCCCAGGCACGTTGCTGGGACAGTTTTTTGTCAGTAGGATGTAGAAATAGAACACAAAATTTGTTCTACAAATTTGAAGATGCTTAAAAAAGCATATTTAATTATAACTGTACCCAATATTTGTTATCAGATACACTAGTTTACATCAGGAGAAATCACATGGAAACTAATGACATTACTTCTGCTTGACCTCATTGTAACCAACAGAATAATCTTACCCCTCCAAAAAAAGGGATCTGGATTTCTCAGAAGGCTTGCTGAGACCTTCATTGAAAACCAATAACCATCTTGAAAGAAGAAAAGCAGGGAGAGTCAGATCATAGAAGTCAAAATAATACTTGTTATCATTTTTACTTATGTTGCCTACCTGGAACTGAGTTAATAATTAATGAGGATCCTATTAATGTGTGTAAACTGGCACATAGGTAGGTGTCATGGTATGTCATAGGGTCCTTCTTCCCCAGGCATCCAGATGAGTGAACTGATGATAACATAATTTACATGTAACGCTTTTTCTGTGACATATCCTGTTCAACAGAGTCTGGGGCAAGGTGTCAGTCTTAACAGGCAAGTGTTGAAGAAGTCAGGCTGGTGTCTGAATTGATTCATATTCCTAGAACTTTTACTCTTCCTAGCTGGGAGGAAGGTTTCCCAGCTTCTTCCATATCCATCCTCGCTAATCATGCCTGCTCATCCACCTGGATGACTCATCTCCATGACCTGTCAGCTGGATGGTGGCTGGTTGCTGTCACAGGTGCTGGTGTTGATGGTATGCTTCTTAAAGCCATCCCAGCTCAAACACCAAGCAAAAGGGATTCTGACTGGATGCAATCAGAAAATCTGTGATTAAGGGCATGGCTCTGTTGCCTGCACTCGGTTGTCTGTATAGCAGCTCTGGGGTGGTATCCCACCTGCTGCCCAGAAAGCCACGGGTATCTCAGGAGTCTCGTGTCACCATGGCCAGCCCCGTGAAGACGTTTGGACAGCTCAGTAGCCTGTGGGTGCCATTGAAGTAAAGCTTGATTCTGTTGTTTAGGCCTTGGATTTGAAATATTCCTGTCAATAAAAGGATCCGCTGCAGTCCCTCCAAACCTTGTTGCATTCAATTCTTGTTAAGACCGCAGAGATGTTTGAGAAAAGTTCACAAGAAATGTTTCCAAATCTTCCTACTTGTCCTCCAGACTTTTAATCTATATCCCTTTTTATGCACACTGCAGCAGACTGGTCCTTGGTTGAGAAAGACGTGAACTAGTTTGTCCTGAGGCAGAAATTGATGAAAACGCATGAGCCTCAACAAATATCTAAAATAAATGTCACTTAGAACTCTATGTGCTTGCTTATAGCAGCTATGCAGAAGGCTTTCAGTGACTTCAAAAGTTCACAGCAGTTTCTTTTTTCTACTTTTGAAGTTAGAGTATCCCCATTACTGTATCACAGTATAACCCCCCCGCCACTACCCCAAACTTCTCAGGTAGAAAAGTTGCTATCAATTTAATACCTTGACAAGAAACAGAGAAGCCCTGTGTGACATGCAATAAAGGATTTGTCATGAATCAAACTACATACAATTGAGAATAAAAAGCCTTTTTAAACTTCTATTAAATCATTTAAAATTAAATGTCTCTAATTTAGGGCAATTATGCAAATATTTCTTCAGTGAATGAAGACCATGGTATGTTTAGTGTATTTCATTAATGCAAACTTCACTCAGTTTTTGTCTGGTATGATTGAGGCTGTCACTTAGAAAGAGGAAGGTATTCAATAAAACCAAAGTGTTGGTACAGAATGCTAAGTATATTCCAGTACCTGGTGAAGCTAGAAGTAAAAAAAAAAAGTGTGGAAAAGGGTAGCTATTCAAATCTGCTTCTACCTAACAAAGAACTACATTAATATAGATTTTTTAGGTCTCCTTTATTTTGTGGAAAGTTTAATTTCTTAAAAAAATTAAGGACTAAGCAAATGATAGTGCAAGTATGATTTTCATGTTTTTCCTTTAAGTGTCATCAGTACATCTTTATCTATTTTGCTATGTTTTTTCTGTTCCACTAACTTCTCATTCACTAGTTATTACTTCCATCACTTCTGACATCTCCATCACTGTTGTAATGGTATTTTTCTGGAGCCTTCTGTAACTTTTGCCTAATTGGAGAAAAAAAATTCAGTACTTCTTACTGTGTAAACATGCCTCTTCATGTCCATGGCTTAATATATTGCAACAAAATTTGCTGGTTATGTTATAATCAACATAAAAATGCAAAATCCCTGTTTCAGATAGCTTTCATTTTGAACAAGCAATATCTAGCTAAAAGATCTGCTGGAATGAAGTAACACCAGAAATGTCTTCTAAGTTTGTTGCAATGCTTGTTATTTACTAATAGAGTTATTTGGGATATGGACTCTTCTAGAAGGTTTAGAGAGCTGCTTCCTCTGATGTTAAGGTGCAGGGGAAATTATTGGTGAGAATAGCTGTCGACATTTATAACAAACATTAACATTTACATGGCAAAATTAAAAAAGGAGACAACATGGAAGTTCCCTGCAATGAATGTAGATTCTGTTTGCTGGGGCAAATAATGATTTTTTAATTTTTTTTTTGAGAAGGAAACAAGTTTCTGTTTTGTACATTCCTTCTGTAAGTGTGCAGAAGACACGAATTCCATAAAAATGGCCATTCCACAGTGAAATACTGCCCTGGGTCTATGAATTCGGACATGATAAAATCATGCACTTCCTTCTTAGATACAAAGAGGTGTCTAGGAAGATGTAGATGAGAAATACAGGACTATGGCTAGAAAGTTCAGAGAGGACGCTTCAGAGAACATCCAAGAAGATACAGCTTTTGTTCTGTCTTAAAAGTACTGTCTCCTTTTATTCTGTGTAGTAACTGTATTCTTTAAAGTCAATAACAATTAATAACAATAAATAATAATCAAAAGGTGCTTGTGTTCCCATTGTACAGGGTGTCTAAGCTCTTTCCTAGTTGTACTTGTTTGTGTTTTTAAGGAAAAACTGTAAATGAGTTCGAACTACAGCTGTTTCACACTTGATCTTCAGTTGGTCTTACTGCCCTCTCCAACAGTCTGCCATGAAAATAACGTGGTCTGAGCATCTATCTGATGGAAGCAAAAATATGCTCTAGGCACCACATCAGCTAAAAATCCCAAGTCTAGCATGGCATAAACCGCATCATAAAACTGTTGCAAATCTAATCAGAAAATGGTATTCTGGAAGCACATCGAAGTACTTCTCTACTGAAGGAGAAAAAACAATTTACTGTAATCAACAAAATGAGTATTTTAGGGGAAAAAAGCCTGTCCCTTCAGACTTGAAGAACACCTTCAAATCCTTTAAAGAATGATGAGATAGACTGGGAGAGCATTCAGCAGAACAAACACAGGAGACTAAGCCTTCTACATAAGAACATGTTCACACTGACATAAAAAGTGTATTATAGAGTCATTCAGGTTGAAAAAGGCCCTTGGGATCATTGAGTCCAACCATCAGTCCTACTCTACAAAGTCCTCCCCTACAGCATATCCCGCAACACCAGATCTAAATGATTCTGAAATACATTCAGGGATGGACACCCAACCCCCTCCCTGGGCAGCCTATTCCAGGGTCTGACCAGTCTTTCTGTGAAAAATTCTTTCCTAATGTTCAGCCTAACCCTACCCTGTTGCAGCTTGAAGCCATTCCCTCTCATTCTATTGCTAATCACCTGTGAGAAGAGACCAGCACCAACCTCTCTACAATGCCCTTTCAAGTAGTTGTAGAGAGTGATGAGGTCTCCTCTCAGCCTCCTCATAAGCTATTACTGACATATGAAATGCAGCTGGGGTAGGACAGCAGGGAATGGAAGGGAGGAAGAAATGAATACATTTATTGATTTATTTTTTTTCCTTCATATTTTCTCTCATTGGAAGATGGGGAGGTGGCAATGGAACTGGCTGGGTAGTTGCTGTGGAAGTTTGAAGGAATTGAGGTGATGCTTGGCATAATGTATGCTCTGCTGGTCCCATGGCTCCTATAGCTTGGCCCAAACCCTTCAAATGTTGCAGCTGAATGCACAGTTTTTTAACAGAAATGCACTATTGGTTTACTGGCATTTCCTCAGAAAAGTTACGTGGCCCCTCATATTATTCATGTGCTTCATTTCCTCTGTGACCAGAGACGAAAGTGGAACGATCGTTCTTACATTTCACAAGAGCAGTTGCAGGTCCATGGTTTTTTTCATGCCAGATCACCTCTACTGTGGAGAAACAAAACTGTGCGAAAACATTTGTTAGCATCAGCTCTTCCATTTGTCTTCGAGTCTGGTTTTGCTTTTCCAAAATAGTCTTTTCCTTCCCAACTGTCACTTAAAGGTTTCCGAAAGCCTCACAATCTGACTTTCATGCTAGGTAATAATCTTTTTGGGCATATGTGTATGATGACACCATGAAGTGTAACATGCATCCAAGGGAACACACTAGATATATGACCCAGAAGACCCTAGGGCAGGCATCTCCCCCACTCTCATTAAAGATATCAGGCTGTGCTTTTCAATATTTGAGAAGCTTCATTAAGAGATGAAAGGTGATTGATAAAGTATCTCAGATGTTTTAATTCAGCAATGTGGGGAATCACACAGCTTGTGAGCTGAAACTCTTTCCAGCCATTGCAGTCATATGTGCTCAGACTTCTATTAATTTAGATAGCTTTGTAATTTGTGAAAAATGTCTGCAAAATGGAAAACCAGCTGTGGCTCTAAGTAGAGGATTCTGGGTAATAATTAATAGAGCTATTATTTAGGGTTGAGCGTACTCAACAGCTGAATAGATCAGAATCTGTAAAACACAAATTCAATTAATATCTTTGTCTTATGTTTTGGCCACACTCAAGTGGGTTGAGCAGAGCAAAAGGCATAGCAGATCTCTTTATTTTTCTAGTCAAAGCACTTATTTTACTGGCAGCTGCTCTAATTAAGGATGTCTGAGTAAATGCAGTTTTCATGCTTTGTTAAAAGAAAATGTTTTCTTAATGCTACATTTGGATTTGTCATGCCTGCATACAATGGTACAGATGGGCGAGTCCTTCGGCACTGACATCCAAGGCTTTCTGCCATGATTCAGCTGTCCTGAGCTGTCAATACCCTGCTGTGGAGACGCAGGATTTGGCTGCTGTCAGAGAGTGTAAAGGGGCAGGGGGGGTCTCAGCACTTTTAGGGTTCTCTCTCAGGCAGGGGTTGCCCTCCGGAGGAGAGGGATGTGCTCCAGCAGCTACAGCTCCTCCAGCTGCTCTTCTTTAAGAGCAAATGATAGGGAATGATAAGAAAGTTTCTTTTGTAACTTCTGTAGAATTGGGTTTTCATCAGGGTTTCCAAGGGAAACAAACTTCCCAGGGAATGCTTTCCCCACATTTTGAGTGAGTTCTCAACCTCTAGAGATGGAGCACAGTAAAGGTGGATGTTACATGAGTTTTGAATGATGACTGCATGGGGCTTATTTGTGTTATGCAGCTACAGCTGACATCTTATACAGAAATTCTGGCTAAAATTTTTAGCCACTTCTGAGTTAGTAAAAAATCTAAAACCTTCTTTTGCTAAATCCCTATCAGATAGAAACACAGAAATTAAACTGGAATTCCACTCGTTCAGCCTAATATCTTAAAGGCATTTCTTCAGATCTAAGGCTCACATCTATTGCTCTGAGAGTATATAGTAACAGGTTGACTATGAATTTTTATCTCTTTTTCCTCATCCTCTTAGTTTTCAGACTTAGTCTTAACCACTTTCACAGGATAAGCCTCGTCTGTAATTGTCTCAGCTCCAAGACAGCTGAAATTTAATCCTTGCTTGCTTCCACAGCTGCAGTTTTCTTTCAGAACTAATTTTGTGTTTATGGAGCACCATGGACTGCAATTTTCTTGTGTGTTTTGTGTTGGGTTTTTTCCCTGCTTTTTTAAATCAAACTCTACTCTCAGGAACAAACTCAGATAAGGCTAATGATAAGTCTTGGTGATTAACCTGCAGAGTAAAGTCCAGATGGTGAAGGGCACCTTAAAGCTGGCAAGAAGATGGCTGTAAGCACCAGAGGTAAATAAATATTTAGGTTCTTAATTTCCCACTGAAATACTCTGTGGATCTAATAGCCCAATTGGATTCTCATAGGACCTTGGGATTTCAATTTGTGGCACATTGATTAAAGTAAACATTGATTTTTCTGTTTTTCATCCGTAACGGCATTTGGATTTACGGGGAGTACAACTCACATACCAGACCCACGTGATAAAAAGAGCAGTAGATGTCACATATCTATTGAAAGCTCATGGCACTTAAGCATTTCCGCTCAGCTAGCTCAGCATGGGATTTATGTGCCGTTTTCTGAAGGATCAATTTCCAGTATTAAAAGGAGGATATTGAAGCACAATGATTCTGGGATTGAGAGCAAGTGAAATATAGATATTCAGCAGTTATGTCAGCACTTCCAGTTTTGGGGGGTTTTGGTGGTGTTTTGTCGTTTTTTTTTTTCCTTTTCCTCAATTAATACTCAGTCCACTAGCCTAGATGTCAGACCCTTTCTGGCAGATCACCCTCAATTCAGCGGGCATGTTGTCAAGCATGTTTCATGGTACTTATCTCTTCCATCAGGCACGCTTCTCATGAGGCACATTTTTAATACATCTTTTTACATCTTTTTAGTACATCTTTTAAAACATCTTTTTTAATAGAACTTCAGAACATACAGAACTTAACAGAGGTGTTGGGGTTTGGTAGATAAAAAGAAAAGCTCATTATTTTATTTGAATAAAGTGTGCTTGCATTGATGAGGATGGATTAGGACAAAATGTTTCAGTGATTAAACTGGGCTTGTAGTTTCTAGGAGATATACAAACCAGGGCTGCTTCTCTACTCAGTTAGACAAAACTAGGAAGGATAGTGACTGTTTAAAGACATATAAAGAAGATGTAAAAAACTGAAATGTTGGAATACACATAATTCATCCTGGTTTTGATAAATCCTATAAATCTCATCTCTTAGATAATGGAGAAAGGAACTTTACATATAAAATTGTACACATAATAGATAGTTTTCAGCTAAAAGTTCTCACTGTAGTAAAATCTTAGATGCTTTTAATTATTAGCAATAATAGACTAATCCAGGTGGGTGAAATCATCCTTTCTCAAACTTGGATTTGTTCCTGCCTCAAAGGCTTTTGTTTACCCATGTGATGTAACACAGATCCATCAACAAAACTTTCACCCTTTAAAAACAATGTCATTTAATTTTCCTAGTTCCTGAGCTAAAATTTTGCCAGGATCAATCTAGTTTGCACTGCTAAATTTCAGGCGTATCTCTAATCTTAAACATAGGTTTAAACATAGAATTATTATAATTGATGCGTGAAAATATAAGTGGAAGCATAAGAAATTATCATGGGACAATTTTCATTCAGGTAAAGAAGACCACTGTCTTCAATGCATTAGTTTGATAAGTCTTATACTGAATATATACTAAAGAAAGATAAAATCAACTCATGTCACGGATGTAGAAAAGTCAGAGCATGGCACATATGAAGATGTACCTTCCATGCATGTCACTTATACCAAATGTGTTAAAATATTCACAGCTTTACAGCCTCATGTCCCCTTGGTAGACAAAAAAAAATCAGTGCTCCAGGCCAGCCAGAGTTTCAGAAGAGCTCAACTTTCTTCTTTGCCTACTAAAACTTCACTTCACCTTATCGATCTGAAAAACAAGACAAAAGAAAGCAGAAAGAATGAAAAGGCAGGTCAAATTAAAGCACAGTTAACAGAGAATCTACTCATCTTTCTGTAGTGCTCACTCCTCCATATTTCTCTGTTGTGCCATCATCTGACTTGACATCTCTAGATGAAGGTTTTCTCAGTGATGTTTGTCATTTAAACATATTACCTCTATTAATTTCAATTTAACATTATGATGGTAAAAAACCCTTCCTGATAACTTGAAGTTATCAGCAATGAAATTGTTGCTATATACGTCTAGAGTCAAAGCACTCACCTGGGGCAGGACATCTTAACTAACTTAAGTTAAATTTTACAGTGGTACCTGTCCCAGTCACTTGTATATATACTTTTTTCTATTACTTGTTTTGATCAGTGGCAGAAATTATTCAGATATCCTCAAGATTTACAACTTTATTTCACTTTATTCCATGTGATTTCACCTGCAGTTACAGAGCAGTTTGCTGAAATATTCTTGTAGACTTTTCCTAAACAGTTATCATTCTGAATAGCTCATGGCACAACATATTAATACCCTTCAATCCAAAACTGATGCTTAAGGAGAAGAGGAGACTCCCAAAAGTGGTGTATGCATTATACTGAGATTGAAAGACAGTAGCAGAATCGCTTCAAAATTAACTTTTGTTCAACATTTTACGAACCTTTCATGATAAAAGCTGTGGGGTTTATTGCATTGTCCAGGTTTCAAGTGTCCATAACCATTGTTCTCAAGTAGTAATTTTTTTGCAGTTACTGCTTTACTTGCTTCCTCCTCCTCATTTTAATAGCACTAAACAAATGCATCATAATTATACTCAAGAAATTTATTTGTGTAAAAAAAGACTGATACAATTCAAAACACAGAGGAAAAACAAAGCACAAAGTGAAGGCACCTTTATGACCTTTAAAATTCTTTCTGGGAGCATAACTAACATTTCCTCTGCCAGTTTACTATACAGATGAGTTAACTGAGATGCATTTGTTCTAAGTGGTGAACAGTCACATTTTTTATTTGTTGTGTTGAAAAGGACTATTTATCAGGGAGAAAGTTGAACATCTCTTAAAGTTGGAACTGAATGTGTAGTATTAAAACTGTAGGAGTTCATAATAGCTATTAATCTAGTAGCAATGCAAGAAAGTAATACTGTACTGTGCTATAAGTGTACTTATCTCTGTGTGGATTAGGAGTGTATTTGTAATTAAGTAAACATTATAGCCAGGTATGAATAATTGATTTTAATCAGTCACTCAGGCCCTGTGCCAGCAGCCATCTGATAGTTGTTCATATATTACCACTGTAGTTATTATATTGGTTTCTAGATTCAGGGCTTTTTTTTTTTTAATTGGAGCTGTGTTCATGAATTATGAATGCAAGCACAAGAGCTGGCTACAGTGCAGGGTTTTACACCACCTGATTTGTTGACTAGGAACTGAAAACTGAAATATATTGGTGCTGTCAAACTGTGATGGAGCTAACACCTCCTCCACAGGACAGGCTTTCAGCAATGTTCTCTGCAAAATGCAATCTCGGTGTGGGAGCTGACACCATGCGAAAGAAATTTCCAACATGTCCCATTGGATAGTTACATACTACAAAAATCCTTTCTCCATCCTGTTCTTAATGGTGGATTATGGCAACATCCCTTCCCATTCATTCCTGATGGTCCTACTGTAATGTGTCTTGTCATATGAAATATTGGTTCCGAGTTCTTTGTGGCACATCATGGTGAAGGCACAGCCATTAATAAAACACCCAGTTCACTACGAAGGTTTTAGGTAAAGCTGCATAGCCCCTGAAAGCAGAAGTATTAATTTGGTGCTGCTAAGAAAAAGAAGGGGCTTGTTTAGTCATTTGTAAAAAATGTTTTCTGCATTATGATCTGTATTTTGCAGATGGTTTCCTGCCCAAATGATGACCTATCCAGATTTCTTTAACTTTTGATTATCTGACAGTTGACTGACTATTGTTTGTGGCAGACCAAACTCCAAAGACACAAAGCCATGAACCCCTCGTGTCTTTGTTTTTCTCTCTCCAAAAAGAACATTTCAGAGAACATACAGCATCTGCAGACCAGATTCACACTTCTGCTCTGATGTACAGTCACTCCTCTTGATGAATAAAAGGTACTGGCACATCAACAAAACCATCAAAAGAAGGAGTAACATTGTGCTTTACAGTGCCAGGTCTGTGACGTGTCACTGATACCCAGGAGTAATTAAAAAGGAGAAAGTGAGTGAGGATCTGTTGTGCTTAGATTTAGTCTTACCTAGTTACATAACATTAATGAATTTCACCTTGATTTTCCTCCGGGTGCACAAGAAGTAAGCAGGTCTAGTCCTTGGCAGCAACAGAGGAGGCTTGTGAGGAAAGAAGGCTCAAAGCTTCCCAGCAGGTTAATGAAAACTGGATCCAGTCACTCCAGCACTGAGAAGAAAATAAGATCTCTTCTCCATACAGGCCTCCTCCTTCCTGGATGAAGGAGGAGGCCCTATACCTCCTGCAGGGCTGCCAGGCCATTATAGAGGCAACCCGATGTGGAGGTTGCCCCCATCCTCCATCCCGTATCCTGCTACTGAGCCTTGGCAGCAGCCGTGCTGCATGAAAAGGGTATGGTGTGTGCAGGTATGGAAGGTCACGGCCCCTGCTAGCCCTACTCCTCCTTATTTCCCCCTTGGAAAATCCTCCATCACATTTGTTCTGTGTAATTTAGAGCAACGTTAGATAAAGATGATCTTTTAATAATATAAAATATTAAGCACAGCCACACATATCCTGAAAATTAATCAATTCTTTTAACTTTAATTTAGTACTTCCTGGCCAAAAAGAAAAAAAAAAGCCTCTGTCTATATTCATTTACTTGAGGTAGGCTTTAGGAGTTATATAAAGCATAGCTGCTGTAGACCTTTGTGATTAACTGTGGGCTAGCTATATATTAGTTTCCCAACACTGTTCCCTTGCTGCACAATAACTTACAAGTTCAGGCTTAATAATATGGTCTCCAAAATAAGCTCTTGCGTGTGTCAGGAATGCCTTAGCAATAACCGTAGTGTTCTTGGTGTGATGCAGAGTTATAATGACAGCCAATTTTCAGACATTCCTCCAAGTTAAAATGACTCTCATTTCTACAGTCTGTCTGTTAGACAGTTACTGGTTCCTGGAAAGACGAAACGGTGTCACTACACCATCTCTCTTCTGTGCTGGCCTTTGTGGCTGCACTGGAGATGCAAATTGGGCAAAAAGCTGATATTTCTGATGTCCAGATATTTCCTTGATGTGGCAGTGTCTTCCAGCTGGGCTTGAACTGCTTTGATGCATCCTGTATCATCCCTAGGCTGGACAGGAGCCAGAAAGAGCAGCAGTGGAAGTGCAGCTGTCATGTAGAAGTCAGAAGCAGACAGAGGTCTCTTCAGGTGCTATCTCCAACCTTCATGTCCTGATTGAAGCTCACAGGCTACCTCCATCCACAGCACAAAATCTTCAGTACCAAAATGGACTTCCTTAACCTCTAAGTGCACGAGGTGGAGTTATCTGCCAGAATAATTTCTGTGCAAACACTAAACAGTGTCAAGCACTGGTAAAAGAGCCATAAAATCCTGTCACTGGCCCCATAGCATGTGGTGGATCCACCTGGAGGCCAGACAGTTATGGAGTAGGTGGTACCGCAATGATCTGGAACGACACCTCTGAGCATCACGTGTTCATTGTCTGCAAGACAGTGCACTGAACAGGAAGGCTTCATAGAAGCAACAGGCAATAAAAACCAGCTGGTAACAACATTCATAGGAGGAATCCCCAGAATGGTTAAAGGCAGTATTTGTATGAAAAAGCTGTCTGGTGACATCAGGTAAATATTTGCAGTATAACACAAAACATTTCAAAAATCGCGTTAATGGCTCAAAGACTTAATTGTTTTTCAACACTTACGTGTTCTACTGAGCTTTATTTGTGCTAATAGACCTAAAGAATTGTTTCAGAAGCCTGAGAAATGAGGTCTCTTCCACAAATGACCTACAAATAAGTGAAAAGCTTGGTTAACAGTCCTAGATGTGACGTCTCTTTTCTTTTAAAACCTAAAATGATTTGTACCAAAGTTCCCTTTTCAATTTTCCCCCCGAAACATTAGGAGGAACACTAGTACCCAGGGGGCAAGATAAAGACAGCTGTGCTGACATTTAAGCTGGCAAAACACTACAGTGGGAATGCACTACCCTGGAGAAATTTATGAAACACGCATACCCAGATTAAGTATATCTTTTTTATTGTTATGGACTGTCTCTGAAGCCATTTGAAATGTTTAACTGCTTACTATTAAATGAATGCGCTTGCCTTTGGGGAGGGCTTCACATGAAACCACAGAGCCAGCAAATAAGGAATTCAAAATAAAGCTCAAGAAAACTATTTTCATTTAGTCAATATGTGTATTAATATATTTCCATTTTCCTAATCAGTCACAGTAATAGCAGATGTATGTGCTAATATCTTACATCCCCAGTGCTGTTTGTATTCACCAGAAACATTTTATGAATATTGTGGGGTTTTTTTTTACTAGTTATTATGCACATATGAAATTGAAATGTGCTTTCCAGGGACTGTCCATCCATTCTGAGAGCAGACATTCAAGTAAATGTGTTGAATGTTGTTTTAAAAATGCCAGTGATGTGACATGTATGAGGTGATAACAGTCCAACCTGCTTTTATTGCATGAAAATGTTGATAAATGACAACTGGTAGGCTGGCATTTATGGATGGTGAAAATTGATGAAGGCGATAAAGAGCTATTGGGGTGCCACTGAGTTGCAGACTGGCAAGACAAGCTGGAAGAAACTAAAAACATAAGAAAAGTTGTTTACTTTGTTGAATTTTGATTAGCTGATAGTTAGAGTAGGATGCTGTAACCTTTCCCAGGCAGTGTTCACCTTTGGGTCACAAAATGGGAGCACGTGGGATGATTGTGCTAGAAGGAATCCAATGTACTGTGATTGCAATTACTTCAGAAACGAGCAGACTCCTGTAAATAAATACTGTGACATTGCTGGCCACCCATTAACAGAATTATGGAAGGCAGGCAAAGTTGATCAAATCAATCGTAAGAGACCACTTGTTCTAGCATCTCCACAAGGTTTGGTTGGAACCTGATCAGCGCTTGGAACATCAGCCTTTGACTGTTGCTTTTTCCTTTTTTCCTCCAGATGTGATTCCCTCCCCACCCCCTCTGTTTTGCTTGTGTTTCACTTCATCCTGCATGTCCATGGCATCTGACTTAACTGCTCTCCACCCAGCCACCCAAGAGAACTTTACCATTTTATCCATGTAAGTAGAGGCAATTGAAATAGGCGTTTTCCACTGGGAGGGTGCCTGCTGGTTTAGCCCTGCCACCTGACCTGTGTGCCTCCAGTAGGAAGAATACAAAAGAGAATGAGCACTAGGGATAAAGATGCTTTTTCCACATTTCTTTTTTTTTCTCTTTTTCTCTGTGAGCACTGAGCTCATGCTGTCTTTAGGGAAGCAGGAGAGCACTCCAGTAATAGGAGTGACAGCTCCAGGCTGGATGTTTTCAACCTGTGCTCTGCAGGATGTTGGGGATTGATGGAGTACTTTCAAGAGGTCTGGAAATGTGCCTTAAATAACATTATAATTTTCTAACATCACTGTCAGTGCATCCACACCTCCTCTGGAAAGCTCTGAGTAGGCTCTGCTAGTGTAAAAATGTTGCACGCAGTAGGGCTTCAGTCCTTGACTCCATCTGGTACCATTCAAGGGTGAGAGAAGCTCTTATGTGAAAGTCTTACCATTTAACCTTTGAAGATGCAATGGTAAGTCTAGCTGATCTTCTTTCTGAGCAGATTCCCCCAAACTGAATGGCTGCCTATTCATATGACAACATTTTCCCTTATATGTGGAAGATGGCCTTACCCTAGGGTGACTATAGCATAGAGAAGACCCTGCAAAGCTTGGGCAAAAAAAAAAAAAGTGTTATTTTCAAAGAAGGTCATTTGTTGTGGAATCACTTTTACACATCCCTGCATGAGTTGTAGGTGGGATTGTGTTTCCTCAGGTCAATCTGCTTTTCATGATTCAAAATACGTTTTTTCTTCTGAATGTGGGAAATATTCCCACCATAAGGAGGCTGAGGAAAAGGAACCGTGCCTTCATTGTGCTGTCTCTCCTCACAAGTCCTTCAAATGGTTCTACATCCAGGTGAGATGCCTTTGTCTCCTCCTGATCAAATACCTGGGTGGGGTCTGTTCTGGCCTTGCCGAGACTCAGCAATGAATATATCTAGCTGAGAAGAAATCTCATCAATTTACAGTAAAATACTGCCACCTACAATAGCAGTGGGGAACAAATAAGGCAAACCCTGCCTGTCACTGTTGAATGGGGGTTATATGTGTTATTTCATCTGATTTTTCTGTATGTATTCACCTGTTCACAAAAACGTGTTCAACTCACATGCGTTTAAGGTCTTTGCCTTTGTTTTTGTTCCTTCAAGAGTAGAAATACAGTCCAGGTGCATTGTTTTAATTTCTGTGATGACATTGTTTGGGCTTTTTTAGGAATAGGCAGAGATAAACATTTAAATTACACGCACTTTCATGTGTGGTTTTAAAAAACACATTAAAATTAAATGTTATTATCCAGTTTTCTTTTAGTTGGCTAATTCTTTAAATCCTGTGCAATATTATCAATAATGTATTTAGCGTCTTGGATAAGACCATGTTCAGTAAAATTAAAAATTCATAATTGTATATTTGAGAATTGAGACTTTAACAGCTGGCTTTCTGGCAGAGAGGGACTAGGGTGGGATTTTTTGCAAGTAACAGCTCAATAATATAAACTTCATAAAATGAAGAAATTTCATAACTGTTCATTTGCTCAAGATATTTCTAATACACTAGAACTTTATCTACATGGCCAAAACACATGTGATAATGAATAGATTGCAGTATACCCAAAAATGGCAAACCATATTTGGTCTCAAAATGTTGTTGAATAGATTCCATAAGCAATACAAAGCAATGGACCCTTTCTTTAGGAACTGATGATGTTTTATATTGCCCTTTTTTCACCTGCCAGAGGTAGAGCTGGAAGTTTCCTGGTGGTGACATGGTCGAAGGCCTTTGGCATGAGGACAGGATAGACAAGCTGTTGTCAGGAGCCTGGGTAGTGCCATGAGAGGAGAACAGGAGATGAGAGGTGCAGAAATACGCCTAGTCCTTACCCAGTGCAAAACCTTCAGGTCTTATGTTTCTGTGATACAGGTGTTGATCTATGAAACAGCTCAGAAAATGTCACTGAAAACCGGGGAGTAATTGCCGTTTAACTTACTCACCACGTTGTCTTACAGATATGGGATGAAGAGAATGCACCCTGGGAAAGGGTGACTTTAAATTGTTCCTCCACACTTGCCTTCCTCCCCTTGGGAGCTCTCCATTTTAAAGTCTTGTGCAACGCAGAGATCTGGAGTTGATGTTTACCCCTGTTTTGATGTGGTTATCAAGTCAAACCTGGGCCCGTTACAGTGGAGATTCTCCCAGTTTTATGCTCGTATAGAGTCTAAAGGGACTCACAGCTAAGTTCAACAGCAGCTGGATCTGCTTCCATGGTCTTATTGTTTGTTGGATTTAACCACTATGTTCTTTTTTCCTTTTTCTTCCTACCACTCACGCTCACTTGACGATTCTTGCCTCATTTAACTTCCAGCCCCGTGATTTAATCAACATGAAGTGACTACTGACCTCATGCAGAGCTGGGCTGGCCTCAACAGCACTTGATTGTACCTGACTATTTGTGCCTGGAAGCTGATCGATGTCTTTGATCAGATGTTGCTTGCAGCGGGAATGGTCACCCTGGGCTTTGCTGTTCTCTCTCTGTTGTGACTGGAATTCCACCTAACCCAAGCTCATGTGCCGTGTACACACATGGAGCACACTTCCCAGGGCACCCAGCTCTTGACAGAGAGAAACATACTTGGGTGCATGGCCCCACCAGTGAGTGAGCCAGTCCAGGTGCACACCCTTGGGCAAGTGGTGGGAATTAAGGCCAGAGCACCCACGTCCTTCATCTTCAGGCACAGGTGCCTTGCCCACAGAAGCTGTGGATGTCCCATCCCTGGAATTGTTTAAGGCCAGGCTGGATGGGGCTTTGAGCAACCTGGTCTGGTAGGAGGTGTCCCTGCCTGTGGCAGGGCAGTTGGAACTTGATGATCTTTAAGGTCCTTTCCAACCCAAACCATTCTATGATTCCAAGTTCTGCAGAGCCTCATAACACAGCTCCTTGCTGCAGCCCAGATGTGGCAGTGCCCAAACCCTTGAAGGGCTTTGGCTGCTCCTGAAGCCATGGGTCAGCTGAAACAGAAAATGTTTGGGTAACAATGAAGTCTTCTAGAATAGGTGTGTTTTTAGGAAAGAATGCTAAACTTTTCAGGTATGTGTTTTATCTAGCTCTTGCAAGAAGTCAGTTTGGGCATACACTTTTTCTTTCTTTTCTTCTTTCAATTTTTGTTCCCCAGTACTGACAGAGGCAGATAAATCAGGAATTATTTTCAAATATGAATCACTACTCAGTACATGGCTTAGAAATAAGCTTTTAATCATACTCCCATGCAAAACTGCTATTCAGAACATGAAAATAACATTATTTTTCTTGTATAAAATTTAAGTCTTAACCCAAACTAAAGATCATAGAACAGAACAACGTGCACACACGCACACACATGAAAAACACTGACTTCTTCCTGTCCTAGATTTAATCTCCTGTTCCTGAAAAACTGAATTTTTGCGGAAATACTCTTCAAGATCATAAATACATGCTATTCAGTTCAGTCAAAATATGTTTTTTTTTGTTAATTAGTCCTGCAGAATATCTTAATTAAGGCTCAAGAAATTTATGAACTTGTAAAGGAGGGAAAATGCTTCTACGTTTCATTTTCTACTCTCCTCAAACATACAGTTTTAAAAAAGTCATATATACCAGATATTCTAATGTTATAATGTATACTGTTATAATTCTCTAAATCTGCTTTTAAAACTTCTTTTTTGTCAGAGGATACTTTAGTCCTTAGGCACGATAAATTGATAACACACTGGAATTATCGTGTTCCGAAGCAAAATCCGTGTGGAATTGTCTATTAAAAGGAAAACAGTTTCTCAACAATTGCCATCTGAAGTATCTCAGCCTTAAATTGTTAAACTGCTGTTATTAGAAACTACATTAATAGTCAAAAAGATGTGCCACTGTTCCGTGAAAGGCTGTGTTCTGGTTACTCACACACCTTTACTGAACCTCCTTTTACGTCAGCACTGGTTTTACACTTTGCCAGTTGGCTCCTTTCACTTTTCATATTAGCCTTTATTCATTATGCAAGTTGCTTTCACTTTTCATATTAGCCTTTATTCATCATGCGAGCTGATGTTAACTAGTAGCTCGTGGCTTAGCGATTATTTATGCTTTGGTGTACTTTAAAAAACAAACAAACAAACAAAAACCACGTGAAGTAGAAAAACTTAATAACCTTTTATTCAAAATTCTCATGTTGAAGAAGTCATGTGGGAGAGAAAAAGGAGAGGAGAAGAAAGGAAACAAAGAGAAGAAATGCTCCTTTGAAAGTCCATATTTTGACCGGCCTGTTGAAGCTGCTTGCTTGTACACTGTCAACATTAAGCTATTGAGCTCTGCTAGTCTTCATGTATAGTTCTAGTCTAAAGGCATATTTATTCTTCTGTTTAAATCTTATTTTTCATGATGAAGGAGCATACAAGGTAATAAGTGGCTCATGCAGGTAAATATATGCTTCCTCATGTGAGGTTCACTTACATACGTATTCAAAGTGCCGGACATCTGGAAATGAGGAAGGGAAGTTGTCGCACAATGTTATTTTTTTCCCTTTCCCAGAAAAACAGGAGGCCATTTCATGAAGTTTTAGGGAGTGCAAATGGCTGCTACTGGAGAAAGACTATGGGTGAATATGTCTGTACTTGATTTTTAAAGAAGTTTTTTTACTTTACTTCTGAAAGAAGCAAACTTTGGTTTTAAAAAGTTTCTGCAGTAATATTAAACACTGCCCATCTATCTACAGTGCTACCTCATATTGTAATATTCATATCTCATCATGGCATCCAACTTTCTTTTCCTCCCATATAATTACATAACCTTTCTCAAGGTATTGGTAAATTTTTATAAACCCCGTAGGCAGTGTTAGAAACAGACTAAACTTGACAAGGGTGAGATAGAAATGCTAGGCAATATTTTACACTGTTGGGAAATAAGAAAAATATAGAGCTGAGATACAAATATGGCCTATAAGGAGAGGCTTTTATCATCAACTGGGGGAAGTATTAGAAAGAAAAAAAAAACCCAAACCTCCCTGAAAATCTTTCATACCCTTTGAGCGTTACTGCACTCAGAAGTTTAACTCTTCCAGAATACCACAAAGCTTTTTATAAGGTGGATAAATCTAATTATGTTAGCCTTCTGCTGACTTTCCTGTTCAGCACATATGAACAGATGTCAGGCTAATCTCATGAGTCTTTGCCTCACACTGCATCTCACTAACATGGAAAACCTCACTGTGGAGACCCCCAGTGTACCAGGAGGCCAGGGCTGGAGTGGAATTTCAGCAATGTAGAGACCATATTCTCTCTCTTTACCTGCAGGGTCTGAACACCCACAGAAACATGCTCAGGGTATGAGCGTTTTAGATTAAGTCATGCTGTACACGGTCTTTATCTGGGCAGGAGAGTAGCAAGAATGTTACGATGCCCTTTTAGATAAGAAGAGCTTTTTCTTTTTAACTGGCATTATGTATTACCTACTCCTTTCAAGGAAAGGATTCTTAGTTGGACTTTAATTCTAGGTAGGTGTCTAACACAAACAACTTGTCTGGCTTGAGATCTGGATTAAATGATTGTGCTGCAGAGTACTTCCTTGCAGCCTTTCAAAGGAGAATTTGTGAACCACTGTGGTAGCAAATGCTGTAAGAAAGACTTAAAGAGAATTATCTGCTCTCAGGCTCAGCATGAAGGACTGAAAAGAACAGCCAATGTTGAAAAAAAGAGCAGATAGTCAAAAATCAGCTTTTACAGAGCTCTTGTACCGCTGGCCATGTGTAAAAAGAAGGAGAAGCTGAATTAAAATGTGCCATGAGAAATAGTCTCAGCCATTCTAAGTACCACTGTCTACTCTCTGGGCATTTGAAAGCAAATTATATTTACATCCATTTTATGCAAGTAAATGCCTTTATGCTATCAGTACCACTTGAAATAGCCTTAGTGAAGATTCAGATCTTTCTCCTTTTCCCAAGTGGTGTGTTTTGGGATGAGGAAAAAGAAAGGCACCAATACTTATAAAAGAGAAAAAAGCCTTGCATAAGCCCTGATCTCTTCCCTCAGAGTTTCTTGTTATATTATGGTGCATCCTAAAAGTTAGAATTAACAATCTCTTTCACCTAGTAGGAAAATTATTATAATTCTCAAAACCTAAGTTTAGAGGGCTGCGGCAGTTACATTTTTAACGTAGCTAGAAAAATGAAAGCATCAATTTCTGTGGCAATGTGCTGCTGGAATCAAATTCACGTCTGTGAAGTCAGAGATCACAGACCAATGAATTTGTCATTAGAAGTGTTGATAATGGGCATTTCTCAATCTTTGAAATGCTTCAATTATATTACCGTGTAGCATTGCCTTCTCAGAATTAGAGACAGCTAGTATGTAACACATCATTTAAAATCAGCCTTCTATCCAGCTTCCAGTTTTACACAGCAATCATAAATTCAGACCATGGTCTACAACTGTGATGACTATGACACTTTAAAAATATTTATACACAGAAATTTTGAAGATCCTCACTTGCCCAGTACTCTCTGACTCAGTGTAAATCCTTTACACACACACACAAAATCCCAAAATCAAACCAAAAAAGTTCGATCCATCACTATGTATGCGAGTGCATGCATTTCTCAGCCTGCTGTTTGCTTGAGTCATTCTTGCCTGTTGCTCTCAACATCCTTGCTCTCTAGATGTTAAGTTCTCAAGAACAGATCCTGGTAACACAGGGAGCAAACTTGGTCTAGGAAAAGGTTATAAAACTGTGCTCCAAAGTCATATTTGTTTGTACCCTTAATCTGAGAGAACACTTGGCTATTATGAATCATTAGAGTAACTTGAATGATGAGTCACCAGAACATGATGACAGAAGAGTTAATGTTTCAAGGAAAACATGAATGTTAAGCTCTGAACAATTTTAAAGAAGTGATAGTATGGTCAGAATGATATGTGTTATACTGTAGGCAGTTACGCTCCTGGGGTCCCATTTACAATCAGACTCTGCTGTTATTTGCATTGAACAGTGATACAGTTAATGAAACAACTTGCAGAGTTGCCCTCTATTAGAGTCTCTAGATCGGGTGGGTTTTTATTGCCCTGAGGCAGTGATCAGCGTTATCTTTAATTATTGTATGGTGTTTGGAGACACGATTGTGATAAAACCCCAAGTATTGCAATAGTTAATACTAGTTCAAGAGGGAGTTCGCTGCCTCCTGTTGCCTTAATTTTGTATCTGACTTTCTCAGGTGGAAAGCAGCTGGCAGTATGGAGGTATTCAGTTCCTAAACATGCAAACTAGAGACACAACCAAAAGAAAGTGAACAAAACACTCTTGTGGGCTGAATGAGGGGTTTGCACCCAGAATTTTTTATGAGCCCTTGAACTTTATGAAATTGTAAGATCAAATTTTCCATTTCACAGGACAGAGTCCCTACCCTGGCTTTTAAATGCAGATCCAATCCCAGTATGGTCAGAGGTACAGACTTCTCCCACCAATTTAGGTTCTGGTCAGAAGCTTTATCAGAGCTTCATAAGCCCCAAAGCTGCATCTTCAGATAAAAGAAAACATGAAATAAAAATATCCTGTTTTCCATAATACATTAGTCAATTTGCAACAGCATTGAAGACTTTAGTGACTGGAGCTTTGGTAGAAGAGAAATTAGAAGTACCAAACCAAAAGGAGGTCCAGTACTACTTCTCCTGCTGATAATCTGCTTCTTGCTGGAAAAGGAGAAATGTTAGAGTATGTATGGGAGACATTGCCAGGATGACAACTGAAAAAAGTTAGGTTTAAGGTGAAGCCTGTGTTATAGTCACTGCTTTCTGCTGAAGAAGCAGACTCACCACTAAGGGATGCACTAAGATCCAAGACCCCTTGAAGCCCAGACTGGTTCAGGAGATGTTTCAGTGCCTGTGGTGTGCACAGCAGTAGCCCAGTGTCCTGTTCTCAGCAGAGGACAGCAGTAGATATCTGCAGATGCCCCTGCAGAAAATGGGCTGTAAGAAAAACTGCTCAGAAAGAGAAAATGATGGGCCTGGTTCTTGAGCACATTTCCACCAGCCCAAGTGATTGCCACTGATGTGTTAGTACAGCAGGTTGTACAGTACAGAGTCTCTGGCCTCTAAATCACAGAACACTAAATACCTTGCGGTAGTTTGTAAAATTTTTAGGATCTTTAGGACAAAAGACCAGAACCAACAAATCTTCAACGTGCTAAAGGGGAACAGAAGAAGGCAGAGGAAATCAGTCCCAGCAATAGGAATTTGTCAGATAAAATGCTCAACTGGTTGTAGGAATCAACCCCTTCCAATCCACATATTTGATCAGTGGTTTAACCACAAACAAGAGGTAGGAACCAAAGTCCTGCTTTCCCAGTACTGCTGACTGGCCCACGCTGTGGTCTATCCCTGCTGCTTCACAAGGGGGGCACATGAAAAAATCTCAGGAGCTTTGTTATTCCTATAAGGTGCAAAAGTCTTCCAGAGCCTTGCAGATGAGCTGCAAAGCGCTGAAGCATGGAATTAATGATATACAGTAATTATTTGTTTTGGCAGTGCAACAAAGACCTGATAGCAAAGACTTTATTCAGTCAGTTGAACTACTGAAAAGGTATTATTACATTCACTCAGCTTTGTCTTGAAACAAAAAATGGTGTCTTGCCACTACTCCAATCAAGAAGCTGCTCCAGAGCCTTCACTACTGTGATGATTTGAGCCTCCTGATACCAGTCTAAATTCACCCATGCTTGGCATATACTCATGCAAAGCTGCAGCAAAACTGGCCTTTAATTGAAATAATTGTTTTCTTTCTGTGACACTTGTTTCACTGGAATGTATTTCTTCACTTTATATTGCTAAGCCAGAAATGGCAGATTTTCTGCACAGCTGACCATCCTATCAATCCTTTTCGTGTTTGCTTGAACTGATTTTTTCTGAGCATAGGTGTCCCTCACAACCCGCTTCCGTGGAGGGCAAGGTGGGACTGCCCCAAAGAAATGGAATGCAAGGCAGTTTCTTTGATTTTGTTTCTTTTCAGTCCCACTTTCACCTGTAGAGAAAAGAACAGGAGTGGCTGATGCCCTTTCTATACAAGTCAACACCTACAGAAGCTGCATAGACAGGGGAAAACACCCTGCACATAGAGTATAGATTAACCTGCTATAGTTCCAAGATCTACACCGAGAATAGAAACAATGGGGGTTTTCTGCTGGTCTTTTCCACAAGCATCCAATCATTCCTCTTTTTCTTTTTCTTTTTCTTTTTCTTTTTCTTTTTCTTTTTCTTTTTCTTTTTCTTTTTCTTTTTCTTTTTCTTTT
>VXBJ01000836.1:778458-832082 GCA_013400055.1 Nycticryphes semicollaris
TTTTTCTTTTCAGAAAACCAGTACTTTAAAAAGGCAAACATCCAAAACTAATTGCGTTGTTCATATTTCATAAACAAATATGCATTTTTTTAAGTTTGAATTAAAAGAAAAAGATGGAGAAGGCCTAGTCTTGGTTACATCTTGGTATAAGTCTTTTCCAGCTTCAGCTCCACTGTGTGGAGTTTATGACAGGCTTAAGTTCTGCTGACCCTCTATCTCACTTCTGTTCTGGCCTGTGTCTCTCTCCCGACACATTCTGCCTTTCCATCTCTCACTTTCTGCAGTCTTCATTCTCCCCCTGTGCCTTTCCCTATGCTTGCCTGACTGTAAATGCTACAAAAGTTAAGGAATTTTAAATGAAAGCATGTTGCATAGTTTCCCTAGTACAGAGCATTACTCTTAGATATGTCCAAGGAAGAAGAGTCTACAATATATCAGGGTCAGGATTTTTCCCCCATAGCCCCAAGGTTTTCTTTATTTGGTGTCACACTCAGTCTTCTTCTCCTTTTTTTTTTTTTTTCTCTGAGATTCAGGCAATTTCTTTCCCCAGGTTGTCAAGGATTTGGGGGGCCAGTACTGTTAAACCATCACAGAGAGACAGCAGTGGGCGTACAACAACTTTACACAGTATATGCAATGAGGGTGGATCAGGTAAGAAACAAGTGTTCGCTACGTCCAGTGAACTCCTCTGTTGTATGAGCACTTTCACACAAGCATTTTCTGTCAGGAAAATCACTCTTTATTCATCTCTTAGTTGGAATGAAAGTAAATTAGCCACCATCTTCAGAAAAAAACCTCACGCTCCCACTAGCTTTCATAGACCTGCGTGTTTACTTATAATCCACTCTGTTAATTCCCTATTGATGTCAAAATGCTTAAAATCTGTTATTACCATCATACCCTAACCTTTAGGAGTGTTGGTGCTCATGAAAACATACTCAAAACGTACTCAAAGACACAACTGTTGGGTTTTTTTTTCAGTTTTTTTTACACCTCTTTGTTATCAAGGAGCCACAGAAGTCATATGCTCAGCTGCATGATGTGGCATAAAATCTTCACAGAGGCTTTCAAAAAGCTAAAGAAATATCCAGTTATAAATCCATTGGCCCAATAGCCTGTAGTTGATTTTATGTTTTGTGTAATGGTAATGATAAAGAAAGAAAAGTTGGTTTCATTTAGCCACAGTGATTAGTCAGCAAGTATCTGTAAAGGGACATGCAAACACCTAAGTGGAAATGAAATCTTTATTCTGACTGAAATATGAGTACTCTGATGGGGTAAATTAATCATAAAATGCAACAGTTGTTTAACAACTTCCCAATAAAGCAAAGCCAATGGAGAAAACTATTTCTGTGCTGAGCAATACTTTTTCTGGGGTTTGGTAGGCAAGTACTCTAATGAAGGTCCACTTCAGCAGAGACACCATACATGTGAGAAACGTCCACCCCCCTGCAATAAGAAAGTAAAGAAAAACCAGACTTGTGACATTAATTTTGATTTGCATCCAGTTCTTAATGTCTGATTTCTGAGACTACAACCAGAAATGTTATGAAATACACTCAAGAACATGGGAATCAAAAGGTTTGGGAGTCGGGCAGTCTCAGGGCTTGCAGGTGAATGTGTTTCCTGACATTTCAAAGTTTCTCACCCTGTAATGAACTTCCTCATCTAGTAAATAAAATGCATTCATCTACTTATCCAAAGGTTTAAATCTCCTGCATGTAGTGTGTTTGTATGTGTAGTGGGCACATAAATGATTTCACAGGGCTCCAACTGTGTTTACTTACTTTACACAATGCGCTTCTCTAGAATCTCCAAAAATTTTTGTGAGAAAGATGCATATAAAGCACCATCAGGCTGGTGGTTAACTTTCAGTTGCAGTCAGAATTGCACTAATTTCTGCTGTGACTGTACATCACCCTGAACAGCTTATTTTCACTGGAGTATTAATTGCCTGTAAAAGGACAAGAGCTATGCAGTTGAATTACTTGCTCCAGTGGGAATACAATAGTTTAATGGCAATGTAACAGGAAAATTTAATTTTTCTATTACATTGAAATAAGTTTTTCCTTGCACATATTTCATCTCATTTCTTTATCGGCTCGAACTGTTTGCTGTGCTGTTGTCCAACTAAATCTCCAAAGTCTGAAACAAAAATTGGCTCTTTACATTAACTTTTTTAAGTTGACTTCTTGTCTGAGCTACACATTCCCCAGCAGACTAAAAAAAAAGTGCATTCACATATAAACTCGTGTCAGCAATCTGCATCGAAATTCTGTCTGCTGATGAACCCAGGTCTTATCCCATGCCAGGGTTGGTGGTTTCTGCTCCATCAGTGGGTGAGGAGCACAATCACAGTGTGCTTCTACATCTCCGGCCACAGGATAGTGGGTTTCTAAAGTAACTAAGTCAGGCTCATACACACCCTGGTGTACTGCACACCATCTGCCAGCCTTTCATCCCATCAGTCAAGGCATTTCCTTGGAAAATCATGGGGTTTTTTTGCAACTGAATGACTCTATTTTATTCCTGCACCTCTATAAAAATAGTGTTGCAATTGCATTTTGATGCCTTTATATACTTGATTAAATGGACCTAACCTGTAGGTTAGATATACCAAGAAGTAAACCAAATTAAAAACCTGTAAAGATACTCAGCAAATGCAGTAATTAAAAAAAAAAAAATAAATAATCACTTCAGATGCAGAAACTGCAGCACACAGTAGATGACCTTGTGAGTTAGGTCAGTGTACAGCTCTATGTGGCAGGGGACCAGGAGCTCCAGAGCAGACACGGTGGCACAGACACTGTGAGTTTTTTCCAAACTGTGGGAGAAAGCCCCTGCAAGCTACTCATGACCTTTATATTTACTGATGGCTTTTATTTAAAATTTTTGAAGAAAAAAGCTGAACATCTACTGAACCCGGATAACACCAGAAATAAATTATCATCCAGGGAAGTCTGTCCACTGCAGCCCTCTAATTTAGCAAATACAAGAAGTTTCTCCACAAGGGTCTTTTTCTGAAAATAGCTTTTCCCAAATCACAGCCAACTCATCTGTATGTTAATATTAAAAGTGTAGGTATTTGAAATACTACGTTTTTCACACTTCTAATCACTATTTATTGCTTAAAGCATTGAACATATCTTTCATTACCGAATATATAATGTACAATTCAGTTCAATTTTTGAGTTTCAGAGTTGATGTCTGCAACCTCATCTCTCTGAGGTCCATTTATTTCATTCCTTCAAATAAATGGGACTCCCAAAATACTGGGAAATGGAAAGAGATGTGGAGTGGAAAAGCAAGGACAACAGAGTAGGGAAAATATTGGATGTGTCAGTGTTTTAAGTCTAGATACTAGCCAATCACTTCATGTGGTCAAATACCAATTTATGTAGCTGAAATACCCCATATTTTCATCTTCTTTATTTCTCTAAAAAATAAAATCAAATTAATTTTCATAGCAGAACCTCTTTTATCTCAAGAGATAGCTTCCTTTGAAAAATATAAACTACTTAGTAGAAAAATAGTCATATCTTGCCATCACTGGGATTTAATAAGAAGTTTAAGAAACTGATCAAATTACTATGGAGGAAAGTCAGTGCTGGTATGGTCTTTCAGTCTAACAGATTTTGGAATACAGTTTTCAGATATATGAAACTTACCCTGTTTTGTTCCCTTATTTTTCAGATCACTACATTTAGAAGTGAAAGTCTTGATTAACACTTTCATACCCATAACTTGGATCTTAATAGCATTTAAAAGTAAAATTTCGGTTGCAATTTTTATTTTAAAATACTGTCCCCATTAATTCTTTAGAAAATACTTACTTTCTGCCAAATGAAAACACACTTGCAGGTCAGAAGCACAAATAAACCCAGTCAGGGTTGAAATCCCTCCATCATCCTCATTGCTCCTGAGAGCATTAAGCAAGGTACAAAAAGGCAAATGTTAATAACAGAGTGTCAGCCTGGATATTTGTCAGTAACGTTGAATGTCCTTGCTCTTGTGTGTAGTTTTACCAGTGCCCTTATGTTCTTTTCAAACATTCTCTAGGTGAAAAAAACTGTAAGAGAAAACCAGCACAATGTCAGCTAAAATGGGAGATGTCTTCCATGAGAAAATTTCCCAAAAGTGTAAGTATTTTGAGATCACTATGAAGACTCTGAGGATTTCTTCATATCTTGAATCAATCTCAGCCAACGAGGTTACCTTCATCTGTCCTTGATGAATCCCCCACTAATGTTGGACTGTTCCTTCAGAGAGGTGACACAAACACAACCAAGGGAAAAAACCTAAGGAATTTATGGCCTATAAAGTGTTTTCTGAGATACCCTCAGTAATACTGGACCACTTGATGTTTTCACAGGAAAGGCCCACGTCCCCTAGCACTTTTCCTGCAGGTCAAGAGAGCTTGTCCTGCAGCATTCAGTGCGTTCCCACTGGTGGCTTCTTTTCATTTGCTGTTTGAAATTTACATCCCCAATACTTTTTCATCAAATTAACAAAAAGAAAGTGACATATGACTAACATAAGCAGTAGTGGGGAAGAGCTAGTCACATCATTAATAACCTGATCACATTACCAACCTAGTCATGTCATTTAACTAGTCACCCCACTGGCAGTGGACATCAGATCTCAAGCTCTGCCTACCAGATGTGTCCCAGGGGTGCCAAGAGCAGATAAGAGGTTAGTTTTCCTCTAAGCCACATCCTCAGGTCAGCTCTATTCCTCCACTATGACAAGCCAGCTGTCCCACAGCCTGCTCTCACTTCTGCATCTTTCTCAGTCTAGACAAAATCCACTGCCCAGGGAGGGTGGGAAGCTGAGCTGGCACACTTTGCTTCAGAGTGGGATCCTCAAAGGAAGTGGTTTGGCCTGGACCAGGTCTTCCCAGGCTTTGACTTTGGCCACTGGGACAGGGATTGGGTTAACACTGGCTATATTTCTCTATTATATACCATACTAGACATCAATCAAATTAGGCCTCAAGCTGCAACAGGGTAGGTTTAGGCTGAACATTAGGAAATAATTTTTCACAGAAAGGGTGGTCAGACACTGGAATAGGCTGCCCAGGGAGGGGGTTGAGTCCCCATCCCTGAATGTGTTTGAGTCATTTAGATGTGGTGTTGGGGGATATGGTGTAGGGGAGGAATTTGTAGTGTAGGGCTGATGGTTGGACTTGATGATCCCGAGGGTCTCTTCCAACCTGAATGATTCTATGATTCTAAGAGAAACTGCAGTCATGGGAATGGTAGAGCTGATGAAGATCAACTTAAGTTTTACAGTGTGCTATATATCTGTCATGCACTATTCTGTTGCTCTGTCTTAGAGTCTGGCAGAGAATGAGGCTTGTAAGATGCCACTGCCGCTGTCGATTTGATGGGCTGGCCATGATTTTTGTTTCTGTTGGGTGCTTGCATGGCAGACTGTTGTATTTATTGTTGGTAATGTACTTCTCCAGTCTGTCTCCACCAGGTAAGAAGTGAGTTAACCTATGAATAACATACAACAGAAGAAATGAAGAACATTTACTTTAAAATTCTAAAGACATCAGTTTGTTTCTTAACCTGCAATCAACTTTTGAACTGTGAATTGATCAGTGCAGTCTGTGGTACATTATAGTCTAATATGACTGTTAGAAATCTGTATATGGTGAAATAAACCTACTGGAGAAGAGCAAGTGCAGTCGTGAAAGAAGCCCTTGCACTCTAGATGCAAAATGTCCCAAAGACAAAACTGAGGTTGGCTATACTCTGCACAAGGGTTGAAAACCCCTTACCAAAACATCACAGCCTGTGCTCTGATCCTAGCCTGGCCTGTCCATTATCTCAGGTAGGTGTCTGTCACCAGGAATCACCAGTCCCTGGGGCTGTCCTACTGCAAGCGCTGGGCTGAGTTTGTTGAGGGATACGTGAAGAGCTGCAAGGGCTTCCATGCACATGGAAGGGTGTTGCATGTGTCCCAGCAAGCTTTATCCCATGAGAGCAGCATCAATCAGCACAGCTGAGGTTCTGATGTGGGTACTGATCTCTGCAGGAGTTTTTCTACTTTTATATACCAAAACTAAAAGATAACTGAAAAATAGCTAAGAAGAAGAAAACTGGAAAAAAGAAATCTTTCACAACCTTTTATTACTGCAAGGGACAAATCCTGATGACTGCTATGATTTTAGTGTCAGAGACAGAAAGAGATGGATGGGACCATTAGTATTTTCAAGAGAACTTACAGTTCCTCCAGATAAATGGCTGAGTAGGATGAATTTACTCAAAGGTTTTGGTTATTTACGCAAGTTTTCTGAAACAGTTTTTTAAGTGTTTCTGTTCAGCAACTTTTATGAATACAAGGGAGAGGAACAAAATAGAACCAGAAAAACTTTTTGTTTGGTTAATCATTTTGAAACCCAAAGCTTCAGCCTCAAAATCTATTCATGTTCTACTAGTGCTTTATGATCTCAAACACTTGCTCAAGAGGATAAATTTTCCTTGTTTCATCTTACTTTAGCATTCACACTACAGGAAATCAATTTTCACATCAAAGGGATATTAATCACCCCAGGCTCCATTCTCCTCCATGTGACCGCATGTTTTTTAAGTTGTCTTGACTTGGAGGAAAATTAATTTAACATCTAATTGTCATGCATTGTTCTTTCTCTTAATACTATATATTTACGATAGGTAATCTTTCTGACTGTTTTCCTTTGTAACTTGTATGTTGTGCCAGGGGAGGTTTAGATTAAACATTAGGAAGCATTTCTTTACTGAGAGGATGATCAAACCCTGGAACAGGCTTTCCAGACAGGTGGTCAATGCTCCAAGCCTTCAGTGTTTCAGAGGCAGTTGGACAATGCCTTTAATGACATGCTTTAACTTTTGGTCAGCCCTGAATTGGTCAGGCAGCTGGACAAGATGGTTGTAGGAATCTTCCAACTAAAATTCCCCTCTCCCCTTCCCTCCCCTCCCCTCCCCTCCCCTNTTAACCAGGTCCTCTCTTCTCCTCTCCCTCTTCTCTCCCTCTCCTCTCCCTCTCCTCTCCCTTTCCCTCTCCTCTGTTAAAATCTGATGATGTCACAGACACATATGCCTGGAAATGTAAACAGTGGAAAGATTTTTGGTTTCCTATTTGCCCTCACTGCAATGTATGGAAGTGAGGAGGTTTGCTTATAATCTCAACAAAATTAATAGGTTTTTTTTCTGTAATTACTAGACAGTATTATTCTCTTTGAGAGCTATACTCTTAGGTACTTCACTAAGGCTTAGAAGATATACATGGTTTATTAAAAAGTTCTGAAAGTTTTTAGAATGGCTTCTTTGTAACTGTAGACTTAGAGGCATACATTTTTTTTCATCAGACACACTTTCTTGGTTTCAGCTGTCTTTAATGATTCATTTAAATGAGTATTGCACTGGTACAATTATAACATAGTGTCAGTAAATCACAGAATATCAGGGATTGGAAAGGACCTTGAAAGATCATCTAGTCCAATCCCCCAAATTAGGTAGTAATGCTTCTAGGGAACATTCAGTGAGTCTGGATAGGCATGATCATATATGTCACAGACTGATATTAGTTAAAATATTATATTAAAATAAGAGAACTGTAGTGTAAATGGGCGAAAGGTAAACATTTTTGATGGCTTGAAACATTTTCAGCACTACTGAAACTACTGAAACATTAAACTCTACTGATTTCCTTTGTTACTGCATAACACTTCTAGACTGATTTCTAGCCTAAACTGATTAAATTATACAAATTTTTGGATATTGAACTAGAAATCAAACCTGTAAGTTGTCTCCCATTTTTTTGCTATGAATAACCTGGGAGAAATACTTCTGACTTTCCCACCTGGGGAGCAGATCCACATGAAGGCTACTGCATTGTAAATCATCTCTATGATGCTATAATAAGAAGCATAACATTTGTTTGGAAGACAATATCATCATGGATATCTTCATGACTTTCTTCTACTCACAATGAAAAGAGATCACCTTCAGCTTTCCAAGAGCTTCCAGCACAGTGAATTATAGAGCACTCCTGAGTCCATACTGAAGAAAATAGCACATTGTGAAGATCTGCATCTGCAACTAAACCAAGAAGATTTTTTTCTTTTTTTTTTTTTTTTTTAATTGTTTACTTCAAACCAAACCATGTCCAAATATGCCTATTGCTTTTACTCTTCCAGGCATAATTTCTGTGTGGTCATTTAGATTATATTGGCTCTTGCAGCCATGAAATATGGTGGATTTTCTGTAACATAATTCATCAGCATGCCAAATTTTAGAGAGTCTAATATGAGCTGTAACATGTTCTGGATAATACTGTGCAGAAGTTGAGAGGGGGAAAAGAAAAAAGGGATATTGACCATCCTCCTAAGAGAAGAAGGTGGAGAATAATGGTGAAAAGTGATTATTTCCTTAAAGATAAGTGACTGCAACCTTACATGATGGAATCCTTGACTGATTGGTAGCTAATACCTTTTCTAGAAAATTGCTGAGGTGAGTGAAGTTATACTGCAGTATACTACAGTAGGGAAAATATATATTATAGTATGGATTACTTAATCTGTATCTTCAGATATTTATACACATGTAGGTATTGGCAATGCCTTGAAATTCATAGCCAGTGCTATGACACCGTCTTGGCAGAACAGCAATATATGTGAAGTATAATGTTTGAGTTTTCTAGCTATGGCAGTCCCTTACCCGTGCATGAGAAATACAGTAAGTATGTTGTTTGAAATGAAACCTGCAATATATGTACGGTGTGCCAAGTAAAGAAATCTACTGCCCCACTGAATACCGTTCACCACTTGTTATATGCTGTGACCGGGGTGTTTAAGTGGATCCACGCAGCAGGAGGCTGTGGTGCTCAGATTTGCCCTTATCCTCTAGAGCCAATAAAGGCAAGAGGGAAAAGGAGAGGGTAGATGTGGGTAGGACTGAGCGGCCACCAGGGAGAGGACAAAGGAGAGGATATGACTGAGGACGGCGTGTGACCAAATTCCTTTGCTGATGCTCCTGTATTGAAAACTTTGGCTAGCAGCAGTGACCATTGGAAAGTCATACCCTAGCAAAGAAAAATGGTGCCTAGTTATTGTGAAGTGGTCAGTGCAAGTCTTGCAAGAAAAAGAAACTAAAACTTGAAAGAAAAAATGATACTATAACTGTGAGATTCCACTCTCTATAGTTAAGTTAGTAAATCTTGGAAGAGATCTAAACAGACAGAACTGCCTTTCTCCTTAATTTTACCTTTTTATTTAATGATGAAGAAGGCAATTCAGCGCTATTCCATTAAAACTTTGTTTCCACAGAGACACTCAAGAAAGCTAAACTGAATTAACTAAAGATTTAAATTTAAAGCACACAGAGCAACCTGCATTAGCCCTCTGTGTGGTAGTGCTCAGAAACAGCTTTCAGTTATGAAAATTTAATTCGCATCTGAACAGTACAAACCATTTCATCCTGAGTGAAATTTTCTCTGCAGAAGTTTAACATGGTTTAACACACGTCTCATATTCATTCCTTTGGGAAAAATGGACTGCTCCTTCTTAGACAAGTCCTGGAAATTAGACCTCCATGGAAAATTTTAGATTATTTTTGTGTCATAACAGAAGTTCATGCCAGATAATGGTTTTCAATATATATTTTGAGTGATATATTTTTAATATGTAGTTCAACAAGAGAAACACATCTAAGAATATTACATTTGCTCTACATCAATGGGTTAACAATTTACGGCAAAGAGATTCATTAATACTACATGAGCAATGTTTTTTTACAAAACACTTAGAGGATAAAACATAAAGCATAACGGTGAGGACTTACTTTACAATTCTTATATCAGGCGAGGCAGCATTAAAGCTCCATCAGGAGATTTCTCTTGAACTTTTAGCATTTCATGAGCCATGTAAAAGGTAGGCTAAATAACTTTATAAGGGCTGGTAATAATGATGATAGATTTTTCTGCACATCGTGCAGCAGGCTGTTGTGCACATTTCTGTGGCCACATGAAAAATCTAACTACTTGTGAGACGTAAATACAGAAGGGGAAATGGAGTAGGATGGATAAGCAGAAATAATAGTCAAAGCTATCACTTCACTCATGTGCTTGCCATCCAAGAATTTATTAAGAACTGGGCGTCACTCAGAAGGCTTTGTATAATGCAGGTTCTATATCTCAGCAGTCTTTTGATTTCTCTCCACCCAGTGAAAAATATTTAGCTCAGGAACTACAGAGAGATTTTAAAACAAGAGGTTGATATTTTCTTTGTGAAGAAATTGGCTTTCTTAATAACTATTGCTTGAAGATACTAGGAATATAATCAGGTTGAACTCTTTATGTTAAAAAGTTTGAAAATTATTAAGAAAATTTTAATGAGAAAATATTTTCTGTGCAACCTAGTGCATGGCACCAAAAGAGTTTCTTAGGAATGCATTATGTAAATTACAGGCAAAGTAACTATTCCCCAATGTACTGAGCTAACAGGAAAGTCTTCGTGCCCATTTCGAAGGGACACTAATCTAAGGGGAAAGTCTTAGTGCCCATTTTGAAGGCAGCAGGACATAATTTTCCAAAACCCTCATGGTCTTTCTTACGTGAAAGGAGAAAGAGATGAAGAGGCACTCCTTTCTTTGAACAGCAATTAAAGGTGGGGGCAGGGTGCCTGGATTCTCTTTTTAAACAAAGAACTGTTCAAGTCTGTGAACATAATACCTGGCATGGGAAACCATTTGTCCCTCAAACTACACTAGGTAATAAAAGAAAACACTAGGTAATAAAAAAAATAAAAGAAATAACTATGTGGGCAGAAGGTAAGAAAGTGTCTTAGGAAAAGGTTTCTGACTGGGTTTTAAATCTAACCCTGTGTCAGTCACCTAGAGATGTGAGTTCTCTCTCTGAAGAAAGAAGAATCCGGTACAAACTTATCTTGTGGTGAAACATTAAGTTTTCCCATGCACAAGACTGAAGTTGTTGCAAACTTATCTCCTAACAGCATCTGTGGATGCAGGCTCACGTGGAAGCTGGAAGGCTCCGCATTCTCCACCTCCCCTCTGGGGTGGCTGATTGCACCATAAAATTGTTCCTGTGAGATGCTGTCTAAAGTCAACTGGCAATGATTTTGGTTCATTTTTCTTCACTGACTGTGACACTGGAAAGCCATAGCAGTGTCAGGGTGGCACCTCTCAGACAGATGATGCTGGATGGGCAGGTTGACAAAGTCACTCCATCACCTGGCCCAGTTTAATCCACACTATATTCAAGAAGCTGCAGAAGCATCACTCAGTGTTCCTTCCTCAGGTGCACAAAGTCCTGTTGACATCAGCAAAACTTTTGCAGGCAAAGCCTGTAGTGCAAGTCACCTCAGACAGGCTGCATCTGCACTCTGAAGCTTAGGGTGTTTGAAAAAAACATAGGAATATTAGCACTGATGGATACCAAAGGACAATTGAGAACTGAAACAGTGTGCTGTCTGACAGACAGCAATTAGCTGAAAATGGAGCTGCTTTGCTCCGCTTCTCCTCATTTATTCTCACAGTACAGATCATACATTTTTCATGAGAAGCAAATGCTTATGCAGATAAACCGCTGCAGAGAGTGCAACTGGGATGTAAGAACGCATTTTGAACTCAGATATGAGTACCCTTTTGAAGCTACTGAATATAATACAATATTGTAATGGTTTTGAAGTCATATAATGGAATCTCTATTGCATCCCGCTTCTCTAAAGATTTACCAACCTCTTGCCTCAAATGAAAAAACAGATCAAGAACAGTGAAAGACGTTTCTCATTTATTCTCATCCCTTGACTGATACTTTCAAAATTACAGGAAACGTCATATTTTGCTTGTATTATATTTGCATTTCATATTTCTGCAACTGAACAATGAAGAGTAAAGCAAGTGGCTTTGAATGTCATGGGTGATCTCAAAAGCTTTATTCGCTTCTATGGCTTATGTCAATCTCCTGCCCATTTCTTTGAAAATGTATCTCCATCTTCACACAGAAATTATTGCAATTTGCAGTGTAGGACAGAGTATTCATTTCACGCGGATTTGCGTATGACCCATGAACACAGAAGACAGAAACTGTCAACCTCCATACACAGAACGCAGGAAAATCTATTCGGAATTGAAACAATTTAATAAATCTACTTACATTTTAAAACAATGTTCATAAACATTTAATTGTATCTTGACAGTTGTTTCTCAAGAGGAAGGGATAAAATGTATTTTCAAAATGCTCCCAGAATTTTGAGAGAATTCACCAGCTCCTGCTGTGTCCCCCGCTATAGAGGCTGGCCCTTGACTGCCACTGTGGAATTAAAGCAGCCACTTTTCCAGGTTTGAATACACAAAGTGCATTCCTGAGACAAGCTGATTTACTGCCAAATTGAGGTGGGGAAAGAGGAAGGAAACAGGGGCTAAATATTTATTTTCTTGGTTCTTGTGTTGGCCAAAGTGATCATCAGCATAGTTTAGGGAAGCCTAACACAGTGATTGAATCTTCCCTGATTCTTGATCACCATTGGTCTTGCAAGTATTTTCTTCCAATGGTCTTTATAGGAGAGAGCAAAATTGGCCTAAAAATCAGTCAGCCCATGCAGGAGGTCACTGATTTCAGTAGCAGGATTTCACTGCAGGAACAGTGTCCTCCCCTAGCCTCCCAGATTTTCCCCCTTACTATGCTTTTTCTCATTTTAAAGATGTTATAAACGCAGGACAGCGTGAGAACCACTTTCCCAGGCTGTTTTGGTCAGAGGGTTCGCTACTGCTAATACTTCTCCAGAAAGATTTAATAAAATCAGTGACAAGGAATGGAAACGCTCAATGTCATTAATAGAGAATAATAAGCTTGTTGTTCTTAACTAATCATATTTTAGATTGTTTGTGCAAGGATACATACTCAGAGGGCCAAATAAGACAGGCCATTAAACCACGTCAGGGTTGTTAGTTATTACAGCAGGCTGAAACCTCTTTAATCTTCAAAATGACTTCTAGAGCATGGAAAAAGCAAAACAAAGCAGAATGGAAGCTGTGTAATTTGTGAATGAGTGGTAACTTTCCAAGAGTTTTAGAAGTTATGCATAGCAAACTTGCCATTCAGTGGGTACAATAACAATTATTGCTCTTGGACAAAGTTTTGCCTTCACTTTATTCTTTGATCATGAAAAGAGCTATTGTGCATTGCATTGGTATTTATTTGCTTCTGCTCATGATTTTCTCTACTGGAGACTTTTGGAGGAAATATAATCATCAGCACTCCAGGAAAATTAATGCATTCTGTCTCCAAATGATAAGCATTCACTGAGTGAAAAATAAGGTCAAGAAAAGGAAGGTAAATTTTAGATTTTAGTTTTGCTTCTTTCTGATTGCAGAGTTTCAAAATTTGCTGCATGAAATAATAGGGGAGTGCAGTGTTTTGTTTTCCAGTTCCCAAAGTATGAGAAGTATGCTGCTACTTATAATAAATTTTAAGAAAGATGTATGTCCATAGGAATACCCCAGCCTCCAGGATCCCTATAGAACATGGTGGAGCAGTTACTTTGGCAAGATTCAGAGAGGGCTGTAGCTGTCAGGAAGCTCAGTGCTTCAGTAGCTCTGATATCTAAAGCGGTGGGATGCAAAATAGCCTCAGCTGTACCCAGAATGTGGGAGTTGTGAAGCCATGGGAGGGCATCCTGACATACCAGAAATGTGCCAGGTGACCAGGGGGTCAGGAGAGACCTTTCTGCACCATATAGTAACATGATGTCAGCTAAGAAGTGGTAAAGTCACCAGCTGGGTGAGCTTTCTTTGGATATGGTCATCTTTTCTTCATCTGGAAATTTTGTCTGGGAGGGATGGGAGCATTATTTATTTGGGATTCCTGGGCATGCTGTGGTATCACCAGGGCAGAGGCCCTGACTGAACTGATGGATATCAAGAAATTCTGAGCAATATCCTCGGTCCTGTGCATTCTGGATGTGTAAACTGTGTATGTTTAAATAATTTGTGCAGCACACATGTGGCTAGTCAAATACTTCTAGATGCCCTGGGCTCACTGCATGTCTGCCACAAGGCATATACACTTGTATTTCTATCAGAGAGGTCCAGAAATAGGAAAGACTTACATCTAAATTCCTAATTTGTACATCATCACATTCAGGATTACATATGCATATGTTTGTGTGCTTGCATATATAAATACATGCTTTCACACGTGTGTATATATGTAGATATGTGCACATATATACACACACACACATACAGGTCTTGTTGATACCAGTTTTTAAATTCTACCACAACCCGGCACACTTTGCACACAACCATTGTTCCCTGGCAGATGCCCGTGTTCCCGAGCACAAGGGATACTCTAAAAAGCTGGAAGATTTCACCCAGGAGAGCAGAGCAGGCTCCTGAAGCAGGATCATGATACAGCGAGAGGTAATGCAGGAGAAACACTATTGGCCTAATCTCAACCTTCATGTCCGAGCAATTCTTTGGACCATCTGTGAGTCAAGTACTCTTCCCGATCTGATTATTTCTAAAGTCTCTACTAGACCTGATTGAGCCTGAGTCATAAATTGTTCTGCATTTCTTCAAATTGACCTGCTTTGCTCTACTCTATTCGTGTCATCTTTTGTGCTCAACCCTCTTTTTCTGCGGTCTCCATGCTCTGCGACACCTTTTGTGCTTGAGCACCAGTAATTCTTTTCCCAGCATGTCTTAATACGTATTTCCTGCCAGTGTATTTTCCTCCAAGCTGGCTGGGAATAATTGGATACAAAACAATATCAGGTCCATAAAGGAGTCTGTGCAAAAGTGTAAGGCAGCAAAAAGATCAGACAGTTGTTGTAATATTTAAATTACAAAAAATACTGAGCAAATAATTGACTAGAGAAGTAGGAAGAAGGACCAAAAAACCCCCCAGAAAAGTGTGGTTCATTTGAAAGTTTTCTTCTTTTTTCACTGTTTTGAGATATGCATCTTTCCACACTTCTGAGCTGTTCTTTCATCTAGGGCTGACTGAACACAACATGATTAGCTCCTTTCAGCTTAGGGCATACGTATTTGGCATCCTTTCAGAGGAAAGAAAATAGTAAGCAACTTGGACTTTCCAAAATTAACCAGAGAACACAGACCCTAGTTTGCAAGTGCTACCGAGATTAAAACAGAGTGAGATTTCCAAATGCTCATTTTGGCTTTGCAATTGACACAATATTTGTTAAATTATGCTATTTAGTGACATGGCTTTTTACCAGAGTTTTTACAAGACATTGCAATGACTTTCTTCCTCCTCCTACTGAAGTTCTTACTTTGCCAGATTAATTTAACATAAACTGCATGTGCATTATAATCAAGATGTTTACAAATTAAGGATGAAATTCTGTCCTTACCCATTTGTTACTATGTTTTCTTGCAAGATTTCTGTAGAAAATATATGAGCTGATTGTAGTGACTGAAGTTTAATAATACTTTGGTTATTAAAACCAAAAATACTGTGCCTGTTGTATGAGACATGGAGGCCGATACTGAGGCTTTTAGCTTTAAACTGAGATTTTTTTCTGCTTGGGTTTCACACATTCTTGCTAAAAAAGAGAATTAGGCTAGGAGCTTTTATTGCATTGGATATAGTTCCTGTGATTAATATTCAAAGTGCTGTAGAGTTAAGCAGAAAATTTCTTTAAAGGCCCAGATCTAAGTAAAACAGAAACGAGGGGATGCAAATGTTCTTTCGTAATGTTAATTGAGAGTAATTAATCAAGATGAAGAGTAATTGCAGTGCCTCAGGTTGGGAACAAAAGCCAGGCTTATTCTAGGGGGGTTGTACTTTTTTTTTCAAATGGCTTTTTAATCTAAGTAATGTGGCTACTTGGCTATTTTTGGTAGAAGAGGGTGGTTCTTTTAATGACACTTCAAGGTAGAGCTTGTATTACTAATGTATCTGAATCGCCTTTCCTCCCCATTGAATATATTCCCCTCTAGACTCAAAACCATTACTAAAAGTGTAATTGTCAGAGTTCAGGACTCTGGTTCTGTCTTCCACCCCTGGGATTAGAGAGGTTAAAGGCATGACAGAATCACATACTGTTCCCATGGTAACTTTTTTTGGCATTGATGCTTCCAGGCAAATGACATACTGGTGAGTGTTTAAAGAGCAGGATTTCAAATTCCTGTTTGAAATACTTTTCAAATCCTTTTGTTGCTGAAGGGAGAATAATAATAATAAAAAAAATANAGAATAATAATAATAAAAAAAATATACTAATATTAATAATGTTCTGACTCATGCACATGGTCTTTAATTCAATTTTTAAGTGGCTCTGACATCAGTTTAACTGCATGTCAGGATTCATTTTGGAGTGGGCACTATAATTGTATCTGATCTGGTAAAGGCTAGAGGGGTGTTTTATTCCAGGGCTGCTGGTTTAGTTCTGTTTTGCTTTTGGTATCTAATTTAAAATCACTAAACGGATGTTTTCTACCTGGGGACTGAAACTTGCCATAGGCTATTCCACTAGCCTTCATCAGCCTGAGACAGAGGAAGAGGGGTGCTATTTCTTCCTGAAATGCATGTTCCAACACGTGGTATTAGATAACCCCCCTTGTCTCTGACCCCACAATTGTCCAGGTCCTGCCTGTTGTAATTTATGCAGCAGAAATCTCCCCAGGAAAGCTGGGGTCTGCTTCTGGGCACCCAGGCTGGAGCACAGAAGGAGCAGAACTTTCTCCGGCCCTGAAGCAACAACATTCACCTACAGCTCACGAGGGGAAAGTTAAAAAACACCAGCCTCAGCTAAACCATAGCAGTAGGTCTTTGCTGGAGGGATAAGGAGAAGGGTTTCTCCCCTGTTTTCTTAGAGATTCTCCACACTTGGACAGGGTGCTTCCACCTTAAAGGTCAGAATGAAAAACTTGCTCCTTCCTTCCTTGTGCCCTGGGGCAGCCCTGCTGATCATCCTGGGGTGAACACCCAGCACAAAACCCTTCCTGCAGCAATTCATGCTGCTCACAGGTATGAGGGATATTACGTTGGCAGCAATCTTTTTTTTTTTTTTTGCCTGTTCTTCACTGAATTAATCCATTTGATCTTTTGCACTGCTTACTGGTTAGCCTTATTAGAGAAACTTCACTGGCATGTTACCCATCCTCCTTGGCTACCACTAATTACTTCTCAGTTCATAAGTTACTTTCCTCCAAGAATATAAAAGACCACTTTTCTCTAATAATGCTGAATGCTGTACATAAAAACCCATAATTTTTTCTCTTTCAAAATACCCCAAAATTCAGAAAGATAAGCAAATGAAAATTTGCAGTACTTCAGAAATGAAGATGTTCATTAAAACAAGGACAGAATGGAGAAATGAGAAGCTAAGTTGTAAAGAAGGTGTTGCACAACTGTGGAGCTGCTCTGGTGAAAGCTTTGTCACCCATAGACTTTCAGCTGATGACAAAATCCTCACAACCAAGGAAAAGGTGACAGCCAAGGTCTGAAAAATAAATAGAACCAGTTCTTGTTGAAAATTTATAGCAGCAATGAAAATGACAGAGATTTTTTTTTCTGTTTTTCAAAAAAAAAAAAAAAGAAAGATATGTAATATTTTATTAAACATATCCTTTTTGTTCTCCCCGTGTTGTTCTTCATTGCTGACTCCAGGTGGCAGAGAAATGATCAATACCAACTGAGCCAACTTCTATTTGTGAAATAGAATATCTGGCACGGTGGGCAGATAAAAGCATGTTTTGTCAAACACAGTGGTTGCTCACAACACTGCTTAGAAAAGGGCTGTGGGGAGTTAACAGCATATTAAGGGAAGGGGTTCTCAGGAGGGCTCTCAGTTACGTATCCTAAACTGGACAATTCACTGCACTGAGTCCAAGGGTTTTCCTCTGTAAATGTGGAAAAGATAAAAGGGTTGTTCTTACAGGTAGACAGCGTGTTGACCCTTTCCAAGAAATAGCATGAAGACTAGGCAGCTTTTGTTTAACACTGAACCAAAGCCTGTGCTACCAAAGGAGCAGAAACTACTGGTTATTTGCTTGGCCTTCTGAAATTGCTTCCTAAATGGAAAGTAAGTGCTGAAGTGCTCAAAGGGTGAAGTGCTACGAGATGTAATATGAGCAGGTACAGGTACAGTGCTGTATCACCACTGGAGAATACCAGCCCACTTCCAAACATTTTGACGTCTTGACCAACCATGTACACACATTTATCTGTTTAAAATCACTGCACTAATCCAGCTTCTGGGCAAAGGTGACCAAATAATTCTGAAACAAACAGCCATACTAATTAGTAATAATTTTTCCCAGTAAACAAATACATATAAAACATTATTACTTTTTTCCAGCCCCAGAGCCATCCTTTTGCCTTGTAACAATGGTAAAGTCACATTTCTGATGTGTCTTACTTGAAGAGGGATAATAGCATTATTTATGACAAGTAGATTAGATGTCAAGGGGTTTCTTTTCCAACTGGGATCCCACAGTCTCAGAAGGTATGGCATTTCTGCATTCCTCTGTTGTCAGGCACACTTGTCACTCCTGGCTAGGAACAGATCCACCTGAGACCTGGATGCTCTGTCACCTGTCCTGCTAGAAATGGGTGATGAGAAAGAGAAACAGCAACTCATTAACTGTGACATGGAAGAATACAAACTTTTCCCTACTCTGAATAAGAATCGTAAGGAAGGTAAGAAGAGTCAAAGCAAACATTATCGTCTGTATTTTAACATTTTTGTGAAATTACTTAATAAACAACGATATATGCTATTTGTTGGAATCACAGATATTTAAAACTCCTGTCTCTAGCAATTTTACTTTAGGAAGGGCATGGGATTTACAGTATTGTACAAAGAGTTGATTTTGCATTCTATTTTGACACAAAGATTTTGACAACATCTTGTCTAGGCAGAGGCATTAAGAAAGATTAAAACAGTCTGACTAAAATAGTGAAGTTAAAGTGCTTGGGACCCTTGAATAAAAGGTCTCTTTTTAAAACAAACGCCACCACCTCCCACAAAACAAACAAAAGCTTTACCACAGTATGACTTATCTCTTCTATTAAAATAATTTTTCACCATAACTGTTTTCAGGGTAAAAATCAAAGCCAAGTTTCTCTTTGTGAAGATCTGTGGGATTTTGTAATCACTTTTCAAATTCTTGTACAAACTTCTGTGTAAGAGCTTGGGCAGGAAGCAATCAAGGAGAGCTGAAGTGCTGAGAAATTGGCCTCACTCCAGCTGAGTGGACAATTGCATCAGCAGAGCAATCTTTCCTAATTGAAGAAAAAGATGAGCGGTTGGTCAAGCAGCAAGAAAGAGGAAGACATCACAAACCCAAAATGTTAATTCCAAACCCACTGATACATCTCTGACTCCACAGAAAGCAGGGAGGAGGGAAAGTCATCCAAGGGGAGCATTCAAAAAATCATGACAGAAAGGGAATGAAAGGAGAAATGGGGCTACTCTTCCTGCCTGTGCCAGGAGGCCACCCACCCTCAAACGCACACAAAGTGGGCTCCAGTTGAATGAAACCCTAATGAAAGAGGATAGAGCAAGGACTGGTGAGAGGATGTCAATGAGACAGCACTTTCTTTTTGCAGAAGACTGGTCTCTGGCCTTGTAATTATAAAGTAATTTACAGGTTTTCTGCAGGATATACATCAGACTAATAAAAAGAAGTCATGGAGAATGAGAAGAACCTTATAATATCTCCTCTGACATTTGAAACTGGAGTCAAAGCAGGGAGCTAATGGTCACAGGCAGGCTTCTAGGTGGAAGATGCAACTGGTATACTACTACAGCGATGCTTCTAAGTAAATAATAAACTGGGTGTTGATCAATACAGAAGCCTGTGGTTGCCTTTCAGTTACAAATGCTCAATATGAAAGTATTCATAATTTCTGGTATTAAAACTTTTGGAGTGCCCTTGAGATCGTTTCCCATAGTGAATATCTGTATTTTCAGGAGTTTTCTTCTGTAGCCTAGCAAAGGAAAAGAAGCTTTCAGATTAGAGATTTTTAGTCTGAATCCATCTTTTCCAGGAAAGTAGATAAGCTGAACATGAGTTTCTCTGGCTGAATAGGGCATGTCTCCTGGCACAAAGCTTCCCATGGTTCTTCTCTGAGGAATATGGAAGATGAAGGTATTTCCCTTTCTCTTCTGGGAGGCAGTCCTCATTCTCCAGAAATTTTCTGAAATACTGGTAAATGAGCAACATACAGCTGTCAACAGCAGGCAAGCTGTAAGGATAGTTCAGAGTGGTTCATTTACAAGGAATGAAATGGACCCCCAGAGATTCCTGGAAGTAACCAGGGAGCCAGCAGAGGCTGGCTGAGCTTGCCAGGGTGCAAGTGTGGATATACACACTGGTGATGTCAGTGGCACACGGCCCAGTGCTCTTCTCATTCAACAGGATGGTGCCAAGCACTCTGTCCTGTCATGGAAATAATTTTCCCTAAGCTTTGAGTTGCCATGAATGACCAATTTCCATACCCCAAGGGAGCAGCAACTTAGGTGCTATGGTGCAGCCTGCTGAAGAAACACATATCATCCTGGGAAATACCCTTGAACATGGACTAAATGTAGTCACTACAGCTGTGGAAGGAGAGCCAGGTAATGGGAGCAAACAAGGTTAACTTAATATCCCTGAGGCTTACAGGGCAGCAACTAAGATGCCCTCGGGGTTTCACTGAGTGCTGCAGTGATAAATCACTCTCAGGCTACTAAGGGGATTAAAGGAACAGACCCTGCTTCTTGCATATGAGATGGTGGACCTCAATCCTGACCAGTTGCTCAGATCTACCACCCAACCCTGTCCCGTATCCTGGCTGGGAGGAGAATCCAGCTCAAACCAGGTACGTGGGTGATACAGCCCCAGGAGGATCGAGGGCTGGAGCACAGTCCATCTGCTGGCTCACTAGTGCAGGCGCTGTGTGCTAAACTCCTTTCTTTCTGTTAAGATTACTTTCTTTTTCCTTGGGCTTTCAAAGCTCTCCACAATTTGTTGTGAGCCAGGAGGAAGAAAAAAACATAATTAATGCCTTACCCAGATCAACAACTGAGCTTTTTGCATTAGCCTTCACCAGACAGCAAATTATAAAACAGAAGTTCCAAAGAAAGCCTTTTCTGCCTATTAGCAAACCCCTAAGCATCAAGCCTGAATCAGAGGACGGTGTCCTGCCTTGTTAACATCTGTGCAAAAACCAGTCCCTCCCACTCATGTCAGTGGGGACAGTTTTCCACATGAGATTTTCTCTGGGCTGCAGCACCGATTCTGTGTTCATCTGAGAGCACATTATGGTCCCTACAGAGGCAGCAGGGCTATTATTAGCTTTCTGTGTCGATACACTTGTAATTCTAAAAGAATATTAATCCGATGGCGTCAGTAAATTTGATGGCATTAGTAGGACCCGGTTTCCAAATTAAGCTTCGTCGTAGCAGAAACTGGTTGAAGTAACTTCTGTAATTTTTATCTTTACTATTCACCCCTCCTGCCATATAATGCACTTGTAGTCTCTTCACCTTCACAAAAGACAAAAAAAAAATCTCCATGCAAACACCTTGCAGCCTTCCCGACTGTTAATGTCCCAGATGACTTTCTCTCTCTCCAAAGTGTGTGCACACAAACATTAGAAAGCAAAAGAAACAAGCTCGTGCATAGCTGGTACCACCCAGTACTGTCACAGCCTTTTTGCACGTGTCCCAGGCCACAGGAACCTTAAAGTTCCCCCGATTGCTCAAAGATTTCTTTAAAAGAGGTTCTATTTGGAGGGAGCTTGGTCTGGGTCAGATTGATATCCCTAGATATCTGTTCTAACAAATATTTCCTCAAAAGTCTGGCTATAAGAAAACATCATGCGATAACGCTGTCACATTTGTGAGCCTGGTCATGCGAGTGACTTACACAAATAAATGCTTCTTAGATACTAATGATGCTTCTGTTCCACCGAGATTAAACTTTTGCATTCCTCATCAGCCATTTCAGTGAAAAGACACCCGCTTAACAGTTAATCAGTACCTTCTGAAATAACGCTCTTCATTTGAAGTTGTAATCCTGACATCCCAGCAGGTGACTAGCAAAGTTCTTCCGAAGCCAAGCAGTACATTAGAGTTGGAAAGGAGAACCAACCTGTGAGCACCCTGTTTCCAGGTAGTTTGCCCTCATTCATAACAAATGCTAAGGAAAGAGGAATACTGCAAAACTTAACAGTTTACAATACAGGAAAGCAGGCTTTGTTGTTTTCTTTCTCTAAATAAATAATAAAAAAAAAAATGGTGCAGGAAAAGGTTCAGTATTTTAGCTTTTACTGGCAAGGATTTCATTCCATCAGAAAGCAGGAGCTGTTGTTTGCACTGACATAGATTTACAACGATACTCTACCTCCCCTGTGTGGCAGAGTTGGATAGCTCACTGGTCATGCAGCAATATAACAAGCAATAGAGAATGTTTGTACTTCTGCTTATTAAAGAATTTTCATGAGAAAAATAAAAATTAGGAATAACTATCAAAACCAGTTTCAATGCTATTCACCATTTTATTACAGTCATTCGTTTTTATTCCCATCTTCTACCTGTTTCAAAACTATTTCAGTCATTATATGTTGCACTTCAGGGCAGGTTTTTGAAGATCTTCCTATTACTGTACTTCCAGACTCCTGGCTGGCAGCTGTGTGGAAGAAGCAGAACCACAAGGAGGAGTGTTTGCACGGCAGGTGGGGACCTTCAGTAGCCCTCACCTTTCACCCAGCCAAGTGTGGGGCTGAAAGGGACATTGTTGCCCCCATGTCCTGTACCCGTGTCCTTCTAGGTAGGGTCCGAGTCGGTACATCTGTGTGACATCCCGCTGCAGCACCCTGCTGTACTGGTGTGGTGGGACATTTTTGTCCACCCTAAGCAGAAATGGAGGAAGCTGGGACATTAGAAATACTTTGTTTTAATCACCTTGCAACTTAAAGGTGGTCTTTGTGGGAGATTCCTGGTTAGCTATCCTATGGTGGAGTTCCTTTTTGGACTGATCTGTGTATAAGAAGTTAGGTGGGAGGGTAGTCTTCACACTGACAGTATATGGTACGCCTTAAAACTAGCACTTGAAATTGACTGTGATAGCGTGGAGACACAAGAATTTGAACAAATCAGCAACAGCAAAATGTAGAAAATGTTCTGATAGTATGTGGGCATGGTCATTGTGCCAGAGTTGGGAGAGGTGAATGGGAGACTACTACTGGTTGTACTGGGTAGCAGACTTGCTCAAAATCACAGACAAATTAGAGGCAGGAATTAGAATCTGTAGAATTGCAACCCATTGCATTAATGGGTTGACTTTGACTTCTCTATGAAAGCCAGAATTTGACATTCTGTCAGCACCCAGGGTTGTATCAATCTTACCACTGAAGCTGAGAGATGGATAGTCCAAGCTCTTTTCTCTGCTCCTTTGGACACCGATGCTGACACATCACAATCCAAAACTTGAAACAACAGAGCAACATCTTCAAGGAGCAGCCAGCCTGCTGGGATTTTTCAGGAGCAGCACTGAGCACAAGCACCTTCCATAAATCTTTTTATGAGACTAGTTGTGAAGCTATAAAGATGATCTATGGTCTTTTTCTAATTGTTAGTATATTGAAGTCTCCTATCAAGCAATAAGAAGGTGAAATATTTTCCAAGACTGACACAACACAGGTGCCAGAAGATCTATACTATCTAGTCGCTTCACTGGAAATAGGAAAAGAATACGATGGTACAATGGCATTTCAGGAGCTACAAGCACAAAGTGACAGGGGGTCAGAGTTGCACAGGCAGTTTCGTGGCAAGTGAGAGCAATTCAGCAGCTGCCTCCTGCATCCTCCTTCCCAGTGACTGCCTGGCCCTGACCTGAAACATTTCCTTATTTTATGTTAGGTGAGTTGTGTTTTCTTGGAGAGCTTAGACAGCCCTGCACAGGGTCAGGCGAGTGCTTGGGGCAGCGAGATGGCAGAGAAAGGCAGGAGCAGCAAACGTGGTCGGATGGGTTTGGGCTGCTGTGGCAACTACAGCTTAATCCACAGAAGAGCAGTGCATGGGGCCAAGGTTAAGGTAAAGGAAGGAGGGAAGGAGGTGTAACGAGCATAAAGAAAAGAAAAGGTCTGAAGCCATCCTTTCCTCTAAGCGGCTAGGAGTTGACCTGAAACCTTTAGTGGGATTTCTGAGGGCATTTTCCTAAGGCTTCCTCTGTTACATCTGCCCCATAGAACTGGAGAAAGAATAAACAAAGCATATACCCCAGTGAAAGTTAGCCTTGCAGACTCTCAACTGTAGAGACAAACCACATTCTCCTTCTTTGGTCTGTGCCTGAACAACTGGAGATATTCTGCTGGGGACATTTACTTTGCATAGCACAAAAAGGTCTATTAAATTCCACTATTTTCTGCTAAGAGCCAGCTGAATTTGGAAGTAGCCCCAGTTTTGCCTGCTGTCCTTTCTCACTACTGTGTTTGCTCTGCTTGTCTTAGCTTAGCTATTGCTTGTGGAAGTCACTCAGTTACACAGAGGGCCTATTTCTGTAAAAGGCTGAAGTTTGCAATCACTGCTCCTACCCATGTTCTTCTGCACTACTACGCACTGTTTAAATAACTGATAAGAAACTTGCATTAAAAAAAAACCAAACTCAACAAACAAGGCAAATAATCTAGTGAAAAATCACTAAAAAATCCTGGAATTTGTATCACCTGTGGTGATGCTTTAAATCAGCTTTAATTCAGATATCCGTTTGCCTTGCATCAAGACAGACGTATCTGCTTCCACAGTGTTGCTATGCTGATCTGACCCATGCTTTGCAGAAATGCTGGGCTCTCATGGTTTTAAAAGCTGTGAGATCTGAACTACAAATATTAAAGGATCCCAAAGCCTTGCCAGAGGGCTTTCTCTGCAGTTAGTTGGAACTTTTCAAGTTTAATCCTACACACTCGAGAAATTTTGGGAGGAAGGGATTTCCTAGGAGGTTGGTCATGCACGCTTGTCACCATCTCTAGATACAGTTGCTTGTGGCTTTTTCTTGAAAATCTCCAAGTCTGGAAACTCTACAACCTCTCCTGGCATGTTCTACCCTCACAATGAGGATGCTTTTGTGAATACCCTTTTGTTACACCACTTGTCACTGCCAAAAAGAGCGCAACTCTGATATATTTGTAGCTGTTCTTCAAGTTGCTATTAAATTGCCCCTTTTCCATGCTAAATGAGCCCACTCACCGAGACTTCCTGTGTACATCATGTGCTCTAGGACCCTGACCTTCTTAGCAGTCTCCTACTGGAGACTCCAGTATCTCCACAGCTTTCTTGCAGGAAGGTGAGGGGCAATCCTGGGCATGCTATTTGGGTATGGTCTCACTGTCACCAAGGACAGTAATAATTTCCCTTTTTCCCCACTGGCCATGATAGATCTGGCATGTTTTGCCTTTTTGGCAATAAGACAGTCTGGTTCATATTACAGTGTCCACAAGCAGCTTACTTTTTTACAAAAAGGAGGTGTTAGATGCCCCATCCCTGGAAACATTTAAGAACATTCCTTCATCTCATAAGAAAAAAAGAAAAGCACTGGAACATCATTTTTTGACACTTCTCTTGAGCACTTAGAATGACCGAGTGATGCCTTAGCACTCCCCAAAAGAGTGAATTGCAAGAGTAAAGTTGTAGGTAAAGCTGAACTTCAATGCCAGGGGCACAGCAACCAGCTTAGTAAGATTGACAGAGGTTTAAATTCGTGCTCAGTTTTAAAGTTGACATTATACTGTGCTCTAAAAGGCATTTTAAAAAGGTAATTAAAAATTTTCTAAATCAAAACTCAGGCAGGGTAGAATCACTTGTTCCCTGAGCACACAAGCTGAATCAGTCCCAAACTCGAGGCACATAACTACAAAGAGAAAGAGCTGCTAATTTCCTACAATTTAGTTCTTTCAGTGCAAAGTGGAGGACACACCATGCTTCTGGATAAATGCACTCCTGCCTCCATTTCTACTCTCCATAGCACAGGAGGAAAAGAGCTGAGATTGCTCAAGTTCACTTAACACCGGTCCAATCCTTTACAAGTTTCCTTCTCCTGGCACCACGTTTCTCTTCCTAGGATGCACATGTGTATCATGAGCTTTGAAAAGAGGAAGTGGCAATTTGGCAAGGGTTTGATTTTTGGATCAGATATAAATCATTTAATGCCTCACAACAAGAGAGAAATTGAAAACAGATTTTGCCTTCAAATCTACTTTCACTATCATAAAAATTCTTCCACAGACTCATTCTCTTTCCTTTTTATGAGAAAAGTGTTTGGAGTCCCCAAGGGCTCTGAGAGGAAATAGAAAAGCTGCATTGTCTCTGAAGTTTCAGATGACTAACAGCTTTATTGATAAAAATGCTCAGAAATATAGCTATTCTACCATGCACATGAAGAAGAGAAACTCAAAAGTTACTCTTGCCAAAACCACAGTCCTACCTCTGAGACAAAAACTGGAACATTGTGATTTAATTTTCCTTTAAATTCTCAGACTGACTTTTCTTTTGAGGCACTTCTGTGGGAATCGACTCTGGGAGGGTTTTCCAAGACCTCAAGTATTTGGAGTTCTCACTAAAGACTCACAAACTCTTCCATTGTAGCAATCAGCCCCCTTCCATAAAATACTTTTAAGAGCCTTCAAGACATAAAAAAAATCCTGAGACAAGACTACTGTCACCTGCATAAACAGCACGGGTTTCCACTTGGAGGTATGAGGAGGAAGCATGGTCTGAGCCCACCTCACGTCCTGCTTACACAGAGGATGACTTGAATTTCTACCTAATGCAATATAGTTATGCCCTTTGGCTAGTGCTCAAAAATTTTTAGGGAAAAATGGCTGTACTGAAGCAGCGGGAAAGGGATGTAATTCATCATCTCAAGTGCCTCAGAACTGAAATGTTTCATCCACTCTGTAAGCAAGGGCACCATAATGGTGATATAGGAAAAGCTCAAGCCTCTCTGTCCCTGCTGTCTGGGTAGAATATTTCCAACACTAAGATGTTGAGTCTCTATCTTTAAAATTATTTATTGACAAGGCAGCCATTTCAAAGGATTACTACAATTAACCTCTTAAAACAGGAACATATGATTACACTCATCTCAGGTAGTCCCCTTGCCCATTATTTGTTCCATACTTGCTGAAGGCAGAATGTTAATAAAAGACAGAGAATATGGTTAAGATCCTTACTCTTAAAAAGGTAAAAAAAATGAAATCTAAATAGCTGAAAAAGGAAGACATGGGAATAGTCTATTCTTGTTCAGAATTTTAATACTGAATATAGTGAAATACAAGATGTTTGCCCTAGTGCAATTCCTGATGGTGAGAATATTGTATGTGAAACAGAAATGCAGAGTCTGTTAGCCAGTAAGGGCTTTCCTCTGATAAGCCCCAACCAGTGTGCAGAACAACACACTACCACCTGCAGCCCAGCCCTGCAGACAGACACACAGCAACACTCAGCCTAGTCCTCATTCAGGTAGTCAGGGTTGCAGAAAGTGTCTGTGATGAACACAGACCAAGAAAGATTCGGTCACTGAATTTATACTGAGGCTGACTGTCCTAACAGAAAATGCGTGCCTTTTTTCTTTTTTTTTTTTTTTAAAAACCAACATTAGCTTTCTTTTGTTAATTCTATTTCATCTCCCAAAATAGCTGCGGAACTTAGGTTTCTTATTATTTTTAAGTATGCTACTTAAATACGCAGTTAAATATAATTAACAGATGGAATTGCTTGCACACACAAATGACAACTTCCAAATTAGCGTCGTATTTAGACACAAACATAAACCCATGAAAGTCCCAATCTATTTCCCTCACTGTGAGATCTTTCTTTAAAATCAGGATGCAAATTTTTCTCCAGCTCTTTTTTGTTATTTCTGCTGCTGTTCAGCTTTCTGCCGTCTGTACCATGTCTCTGCCAGGTAAGGACACATCTATGTTAGCTTTCACCATGGGGAGCAACAATCCCTGCAGCCGAAGAATTAAGTTTAGTTTGTACCAAATTGATGTTCTTCAAACTCCTCTCCCTTTTCTCTCCTCAGGTTTGTCTCAGTGAGAGTCTGCAAAGGTGGAGAGTAGCACATGCTTGCTCTGTCTCTGCAGCTGAGGTGTGGGGGAGATGGACCTTCTCTTTTTCTGTTCCACAGGCAGAAGGTGATGATCACTAGAAGCCCGTGTGGTGTGAAAAAAAGAGCAATGCAAAGAAAGCAATAATATTATATTTTTATGTTGTTCATAGAGTAGTGGAAGACTGTGGAGAAAAGCACTACAAGCACCCTGTAAGAGACTGAAAATTATTTCCCCCCCCCATATGAAGAATGAACACAAAAGACAACAAATGACAATGACAGAAATAAGAAAAAACTCCAAACAATTTCAGAAGCAAGGAGCTGATAAAATATCAGTGTCCTCTCTGTTCTTGCTCGTACAGTCACCAGAAAGAACCAAGATAGGTATGAGGGAGGTGCTTCATGAGGCCCCAAAATGCTGCACCCCAGAAGTTCTGTTAATTTCTCCAGTTATGGAAGTTTATGGTAGCTCTTACGTGCAAGAAAGGCCAAAACAGAAGCTTAATTTTTGCTAGCTGGAAGGAAGTTCAAATGATATAAAAAGATACAGCAATTTATATTAATCAGAGAACCAAGTCTTAGTATTTTGATAGTAGTAAGATGGGATGTTTCGATTGTTTAAGCAGTAGAATAGACTTTATTTGTTAAAGTGATAAAATTTTGTCTGGTGGAGGAACACCTAGATTTTAAGGCATAAGCCAAAAAAAAAAAAAACCAACCAAAAAAAACCAGAAAACCAACACCAAACAAATAAGAGCAGGTTACAGAGGGTCATTGAGTCCTGGTGATGGTTGTACCGTTGTCACAATTGACCTTATTATCATGATTTACAAAAAGAAAACTTCTAGGAAATGAGCATGCACAGACACCTTCGTGGGAAGTTCCTACCAAGAGTTTCAAGCACCAGTCACAGATGTCTGTGAATTCATGGGATGAATTTTAAGGAGCCCGAAAAGACCTACCTAACAGAAAAAAATATATTTCTGGAGGCTTAAGCACGCTGTACAGAAGCAAGCACTTTTACTGCAATATGGAATAAACTTAGAAACACAAGGGAAAGGTACATTAGAAATAACAGCAAGCTGACAAATTGCAGCTTGACAATTCAGTGCAGTGCTCTGGATCAGACCCTAAAACTCTGTGGGTGCCCTCTTAACTAAAAAGATAAACCATGACTGAGCAAAACTGGTAAAAAAAAAAAAAAAAAAAAATTAAAAGTGAGACAGCCAAGTAAATTCACAGCCCCCAAAATCTTTCTGGCTTTTCAGGGCATTCATGACAAGACAGAGCCCTCTACTGGCCTCTGGTCGTTTTTTTTTTTTCACCCCATTAAATCTAGTATTAGAGATCCAGGCACCAGTACCAAAGTTATCCTGGCATGCATAGCTTTCTTGGTCCAAATCGATTACGATAGAGTGCAATTTAGATTCCAAAAGCCATTGTCACGTGCATAAATTTATTCCTGTAAGAGAAAATTAGAACCTTATGAGAGCAGCAATCAGATCTGTGCCAGTTCAGTCCCGTAGGAAGCATCACACAGAAGAGACACTTAACTTCTCTTTTGCTAAAACCATTTAACAATCTTTACTGCTTATTCCATATATTTCCAACAGATTCAGGTGCCTTAGTACAGAATCCATGTGTATCTGATCCCCTTTACTTATTTTAGTTGAACACTGTTCCCTTGCAGAAATAGTGTGCACTGTGTTATTTGTTCTCTGCAAATACGAAGACACCAGAGCAACCCAGCCTGGGTGGAGCTCTAGTGAGAGGAGCACAAGCTTGATAGTTGTAGGAAACAGCTAGTCTGGCAATTAGTCCCATGTAACAGCAACTAGCCACATCCTACAATGTTCTCAGACAAGCCTGCCTCTGGGGCTATCCAGGTTGCTGCAGAGTATCATCATCTTTTAGGAAGAAATTCTTTACTGTGAGGGTGCGGTGGCACCCCTTGAAGCTGTGGATACCCCATCCCTGGAAGTGTTCAAGGCCAGGCTGGATGGGGCTTTGAGCAACCTGCTCTAGTGGGAGGTGTCCCAACCCATGGCAGGGAGGGCTGGAGATGAATGGTCTTTGAGGCCCCTTACAACCCAAACCGTTCCATGACTCTGTGATCAAAGGCGGTTGGGAAAACATCACCGTTGCCAATAAATGCCAATATCCATTTTTACACGCTCAGGCTTTGCAAGATAAGAAGAATCCCTGCTCCTCTGGGTTGTTCCCCAAAATGCTCTTCAAGACACCCCACCAGACACTTCTCTCTCCAGATCACTGCCACAGTGATTATCAGGTTAGATCATATTCTGTCAACAAGGGTTTTCAAAACATTCAAGTGCAGCTCCTCATGGTGTATATTACCTATATCCTTACAAATCAGTTATACAATCCAGAAAGATCCTGGACTCCACAGCTTGCTGGTTGGTACTAGAGCATGACCCTTGGCATGCTTTTGGCCTAAGCAAACCAGCTCCTTCCCAGTTTCCCAGGTACAGTTCGGTAGCTTTCATAAACCTGAGACACTTCCCAATGAGCAGCCTACCTGTAGCCACCCCCTTCGGGGATGTAAAAGTGTTTAGTAGTATCTACAAGCGGTGTTAGTGCCAGAGCCCAGTTTTCTGAGTACTAAACCACCACTTCTGTAAATACCAACCGGACAGCAGCACTGGCAGAGGCTGTTTGGCCATTTCAGTTCATACCTGGAGAAAGACAAGCATCAGCAAAGCGCATCAAGGCGAGCATTGTCAGGATGACACACATCTTCATTGCGCATCCAGCCCTGCGCACATTGCTCGCTGCACTCAGGAACTGCCCCAAAAGCCACACTGATGTAGGATGTTAAAGCATCTTTCAACTCTTTCCATCAGAAAAAGAGCTAGCTACTGCACAACTCATAGAAACAAGAGACTCAAGCAGAATGAAGTATCCACACTTCGGAAGAGCCTGGGTTAGAAGAAAAGCTTCTTCAGATCCCAGGTGTCAAAATTAGCAACAGAAACTTAAGATCCATCACACCACCAGAGATAAGTATTCCAGGTAGACTAATCCATTCAGGCATAACCCTACACCCTCATCAAATCAGAAAGTATAAACCCTAACGTTTGGGGAGAAAAATGGGGAAATCTTCCAACGATACAGCTGGCCTGTAGGAGATTCATCCCCTCCTTGTGCAGGATGCTGCACAGGGTAACTTCCCAAGGATTGAGCAACCTTACCTGAGAGAGAGGGTGAGTGATTAAGAAACACACATATGGTATATGGCATGCTGCTAAGATCGTGATTGGTGCGCTCTTTTACGAGATATTAATATATCTAGTGCACTTGTGGTTTGTGGTGTTACTTTTGGGATCACTTGTAGGTTGTAATAGTGTATTGACAGGACAAGGGGCAATGGGTGCAAGCTGGAACATAGGAAGTTCCACTTAAATATGAAGAAAAACTTCATGGTGAGGGTGATGGAACACAGGAACAGGCTGCCCAGAGAGGTTGTGGAGTCTCCTTCTCTGGAGACATTCAAAACCCACCTGGACGCGTTCCTGTGTGACCTGATCTAGGTGTTCCTGCTCCAGCAGGGGGATTGGACTAGATGATCTTTCCAGGTCCCTTCCAATCCCTGCTATTCTGTGATTTTGTGAATTGTTTTTAAATTGCAACAGTGTATTTGCCATTGTACCCATAGAACCTGCAATAGGGGTGTACTGGACCTGTGAGTGAAGTCCAAATAAATTGTTACTTTGAATCTCTCAGTGAAGTCCTTTTCCCTTTTCATCACACAAGGCACCAATACCATATGGGGGATTTCTAAGCACTAATTTTCCATCACACAAATCCACCAACTTTCAGAATAATCAGAAAACACACACACACACACACACACACACACACACACACACACACAAAAACCCAACATGCTGGAAAGCAAAAGATCTTGGATTTAGTTTATAATCAACTTATCTAGACCTGACAATAATTAGAATATAATATAATCAGAAAGTCACACGCACCCACAGCAGACATAGCACAGCTGAAGCAGCCTGACATGCTTACCAGAAAAAAAGAAAAATATCTACCACAAAATGAAACAACAAATACCCAACAGAGAGATAAGAGATAGGAAAACACCCTCACGGAACATTATTTTCAGAGAGTTTATTTATAGAATTATTACTTTGGCACACAATTGGAAAACGCTAATACAATTTGGTGGGACAACTGGAAAAATCCCAGACTGTTGCTGGTCCTCTGGGGAGGAAAAAAAGAAAAAAGTGTGAATTATGAACAAGGAACAACTGGGCCTGAAAAGAGTTTTATCTGAAAGTGGGCTCTACCACCTGCAGACAATAAAAAACAACCCCAAAACAACCAACCAAAAGAACCTTGAGACCTTGGAATGATGTTTTGAAGTTCTCTCGTAATGTAGACTGAAGCTGCCAGAGGCGAGTTTAACACAGCCCAGGTTGTTTGCTCTGTTGGCAGAAGCTGAGCTCTGCAGAACTTCACTTAGTTTACTGCTCGTGTTTTATCTGGCTTGCTTCTGCTCATGCTGAATTCAGTGGGAATGCTACTACTGACTTCAACAAAATCAAGTCTTTCACAGAAGGTCAGCGGAGCCCCTTTCGTAAGCAATGAAGCTCTCCACCCAGGGGAAGAGGAACACCAAACGCTTGTAGTGTTACACTGAGAAGCTGTTTCCTTCTCCTCCTTTTTAGAACACGTTTAATTTCACCTTACTCTTTACTTTGCATCTTTTCTGCGTGTTCAGTACCACCAACCACATGAACCTCTCCTCAAAATGCTTTTATTTTGTTGGCATTATCACACTTTCAGAAGTATCAGTACCTTCAACCTGGTCCCAAACACTTGTGGACAGACTGTATCATTGCTGCTCTGGTCTTCTCATTCTGCAACTGTTTCCACCTCTTATCTCTCATTTATCTTGTCCACATGGACTAAGAAAGGAGTACGGATCAGGTAGGAACAGAAATATGAGGAAGAGCAAAGAGAAGAAAGTGGCTCCAGGAGGAGTCTCAGAAAGAAACTGGACAAGCACTTCTTCTGAACGTCTCTCAGATGGGCTAAGAGACACGATGTGGCATCTGAGAACCACAAGGTCTAGGGCTTCAACAGCTTCTCAGGATGATGCATGAGTGGCACAAGCTGCCACACATGTGGGAAGACACTCGTAGCAGACGTTAGCACTCCATTATAAAAGAGTAGAGAAGGTGTGGTTCAAGTCTAGCACTCCCGAGTACTCTCAGTTACCAGTCCTGCCTCAGCAAGTTACAGTCCAATGAATTGGATCTAGTACAGATTTATCACTGACAGCAGGTCAGAAGACTATGAATGATAATTTGGCAAAGTGAAATCTGCAATTGTTTCTGTGAAAGAACCTAAATCTCTACAACAAAGCATTGAAAGAAGGCCCAGCACGAATGGTGACAGGGAGCCATCCACCCAGGCTCTCCTTCATTAGGGGCAGTCTCCCCCACCTTCATCAGGGGCAGTCTCCCCCACCTTCATCCTGCTTGGGCTAAAAAAAAAAAAAAAAAAATCACACAGGCATTTATCTGTGGTCCACTAAAACTTAAATGTTTGGTTATCTAATCCCTGAGGGACAAGAGAAATTAAACTATCAGCATAACTTAAAAATCAAGAAATGGAAATAATTATCCTGGAACTTTTAGTGCACAGCCGTCTGCTTCTTTTCACTTCACTTTAGAAAACAGATCCACGAAGAGGTTGGGTGTAACTGGAGAGACAGTAGCCTACAAAAGCACTTCTGCCATCAGAGGAACTGCAACTGGAATGACATCCACCAGACAAAGCAGCCAGCCCCAGCTGGCACAACACAGAAGAGGTGCAGCACAACACCCAGTCACTCCTCACTGTGCTGTTCCTGGGGAGCGCAGCCTCCTTGGTTTACACCGTTAAACCAGGAGCACACAGCTGTTTTACAGGAGCACAGCTGTTGTACAACTCCAGCAGATAAGAGGATGTTACAAAGACATCGGGGTACATTTGTCTGTAAACAAAAAAAAAAGCAGAGATAAACTCCGGCGCTGACTCCCCCACCTACCTCTGATCTCCAGCCACTGCCCATTAAAATAAAAAAAAGCACCACTCTTCTCACACCTGAAGCCAATTAGAAAATCTGCCCACTGAAATGACAGTAAAACCAAGCACATGGAACAACATCACTGGATGACCACTCAGCCTCACCTATACGGTTAATTCACCATCTGAGTAAGCCATCTTGGCTATTTTTATTATTAATGCACCCTGTAGATCAGAACAGTCAACACATAAATCTGTAAACATCTGGCAAGTATGTAAAACTCCAACCCAGTAAAAATATTCCACCCTTTCTGTGTCCATTTATTCAGAACACAGTCATTCAAGGAAGGCAAGTTAACACTCTTGGTACAGTACTAGGAGTCATCCGCTCTGTTTAGTGGGATGAGAAAGAGAAAATATATACAGCTTTAGAATAATTTCCTCTGTAATTACCTGAATCATAAAAGCCATTTGAACAAAAAAAAGTAATCCACTGCTGGAAAACCAATGCTAGAACAATACATTCCCCTATTTCCATAGTTTGGAACAATAACAATATCATGGTTTTTAAAAAAAAAAAAAAGTTTAGAACAGACATACTTTTGTAGGAACCACCTCTGCTGAGCAATTGTTTTACGTAGCATCCCTAAAAATGGTATGGGTGTTTGATGTGGAAGAGGCTAGAATGTAAAGAACAATGTTTTAGCCCAGCTGTGAGACACAGGTACGGTATGATTTCCTGCCACTCTGGGCATAAACTTAAGTCACAACCACACAGCTGAGACCACACAAGTATTGGAACCAGAAAAGCAAGATGTTTTAGGACAGAGCATAAACATAGTCAAAGAAATAGGATATACTGAGTGTTACCGCTATACAAACAAACATTGATAAACACTAGCACATGCACACAAAGCAAACACTTTTCAATACTTGCTGGTCTGTGTAAGAGCTGCATTTATTGCAAAATGACATCCAAAACTGATATTCACCAGCTCCTTACTTATTCTCCTATCAAGGAAGGTCCTCTTTAGACTGGGAGACCCCAGGGACCACCTTAGTTCTTAACTGTGGGAAGGCTGTTTGGGCTCTACAGGCACCTCATTCTCTACCTTTTCTTCCTTTTCAGAAGAAGTGACATCAGGCCAGTAAGTGTTCAGAGTTAAAGATATTGACCACTGAAATCCATTGCAACAAAGAAATCCAGGATGGGTCTAAATGAGCACACGTCTTCCTATTGGAAGAGCAGGTATTTTAGCCAGCACATGGGACAAAGGAAAGGAGGGCTGAAGCAATTTGTACCTTATCTTCCCAAGGATAAATAATTCAGGCAAATAATTCTGTTTACTGCTCTATACCTTCAACTAAGATGCAAGTAAGCCCTTGCATGATATGTAACATCATCTTGTTTTTCATTTCTCATACAGAAGCTAAAACTGATCACAGCTTACATGGGGAAGGGATAGAATTGTACCCAAAATAAAAGCAGTCACATTTTCACAAGGTAAGTTCACACATGATTTCAAAACCGTAACCTGTCACAGACTTTGTATTAATTGACTATTTAAAGATTGTGCAATCAACCTCTGTGACACACTAGGGTTTTTATACCAGACTAACTATGGCTATTTCTCATATTTAAACTTTAATCTGTGTTCTTTAACTAATAAAGAAAATAGCTGCTTTTTTTATTAGGCTTTAAGTAACTTGTATCTGCCTGAAGGAAAAAAAAACCCAACCAGGCTGCAGTATTGTAAAATATTACTAAAGCCTTGATAAATATCTGGTTCTTTATTCCTCACTGAGGTTTTGAAGCTCAGGAAGTCTTTCAAAATAGATGAGCCCCTTTTTAAAAAGGGAATATCCACTTTTGTCACAGCATATAGTAGTTTATTAAAATTAAAAATTAAGATGCTTTGTGTATTACCTACATGTGTAAAAGGTATTCTCAAGCAGCAGCAAGTGTCAATTTCAGAACAAAAAAAAGTCATCATCAACAACAACAAAAAAAAAAAAAACCAAACAACCCACCCATACCAAAAGGATAACAGGACTAAGCTTTAGTCTACTTTGCCAGTAACTTTACAAAACCAAAGTCTGTATCTGTAGTTATGCAACATCTGAGGAAGATCTTTTGGAAATGGGAATATTAGCTACAAGTTAAGTGGTATCTAGACATGCTCCACTACTGACATAAGGTGAAAAACCTCTTCTTAATCAGAATGGCAGTATGGAGAAGTTAAAATGAAATTAACTAAGAATTTGGCTTAAACAGCCTAAGCTTATACTGAATAAACCGTGAACAGAAAACATCTGTGTTAACTAGGAATTTTAGCTTTCTTAAGGACTGATGTGAAGGTTATCTACTGCTAATTCAAATAACAGGTATGTTTGAACTTTCTGAAACCCTTCAGAGGGGTGCAGAGAACAACAATACAGATGATTATATCTTTGCAGATAGAAGTCCACATATTGAAGAGATGCAAGAAATCCTCAATTGCTATCAAAGGGCCCAGGTTCTGTTCTGCATACGTTGGGCTGACAAAGAACATTTTCCAGTAAAGTTTTGCAGACGTACTTCAAGTGCCACACGTTCTTCCAACCTGTTTGAACAGACTCAAGTTCAAATGGTCCCTTTATAGGCAAATTTCCACAAACCACATAATCACAAGCTGTTTGGGGTGGCTCAAGACCTTTCTGCAGAAAAGAGGGCGCCTGAACCTGAAAAGCTAGAAAATTATTTCTGGGCTTGTAGAAAAATTGCTGGTTTAACATCTCATGTTGTAAATGGAAACAGCCAATCGGTTTGCTACCTCTGTTGAACTCGTTCCATATGACTCTATCCAACGGAAACAAGCAAACCCACAAAAAAAAAAAAGGTATGAAGAAAGAGGCTGTTTCTATAGGCACAAACACCAAACGATGAACAAGTCCTACATCAGAGGAAAATCCAGCATGCATCTTTAACACTGTATGCAGAAGTCAAGGACAGGAAGTAACTGTTAAAAACTGTACAAAGAAATGTTGCCTTCGTTTAAAAAGGTGTATGGAAATAATTACACTGATTAATAAAACACTGACAGTCACAACCCGTCTGAACTAAACTTGTTTACATCTGCAGGAAAAGAGTCAAAATTAGTACAGAACATTTCTTTCTTTCCTCTTAAAAACCAGGAGGAGTGCCACACTGTCAAAGATAAACTGTTGCTGCATATAAATTCCTGTCAACCTTCCTGTGCTTTGTGTTCAGGGGATACAGAACATAAAATCATGTTTCCTGCTAAATTGGTTACAGTTATCAGATGCCTACACAAATCAACCTTTTTTTTTTCTACCCAATTCATTATGGAGCTGCTACAACTACAGTAACAAGATGCAAAAGGTTCCAAGAAATTCCTGTGAGAAGTACTTATTTTATGAATCAATTTGGATTTTTCTTTACTTCACCTATCTTCACAAATATATACTGTATATGAACCTTGAGTACAAGAACTGCATGAAAACATTCTGGAAAAAAAAAGAAGCAAATATGGAAACTCGGGTGAGGCTGTCAGTCCCCTGCCTACTTTGATTATTATTATTCTTTTTTCAAATACCACCACTGAAAAAACCCAATGCATGATTATAGTCCCCAAACCCACACCAAACTGCTGTGCTGTGCATCTTTCCCAGGACATTTTCACTCCTGCTCTTCAGACAGAGCATTTGGAGGCTACAAAAGCACAACTTGTACTTTGCCATCAGTCAAGTTTATTTGTGTGATGTTTTTTCCAGATCTGGAAGTTTTTCAATTAGTGCTTTATGGTTCATGTTGATACTGGCTATAAGTCCTCCCTCATTGCCATCTGAGCCAGTGTAAGTAATTTCTTCTCCAGTCAGGGTAGTCATATGGCCACCCAATGCCCTCAGCACTGCATTTCCAGCACATATGTCCCACTTTTTAATATAGGTGACATGGATATACACATCAGCTTCTTCTTGATTCTTTTCAGCCACGTCAAGGAGTGCCAACACTTTATAACCTAGAAGAAATGAAAAGTAAAAGAAAAACAAAAAGTTAAACCGAGTTTTCCTATTCATCAACAAAGGGTAAGTCTACTAGTAAGTAGATTTATGTACATGCAAGATGTACAAAAGTGATGTCATTAATTATATCATGCCATCCAGTAAAATGGCAGAGGCACCAATAAACTTTGCCTGCCTGCCTGACCTGCAGAGAAAATTTGAGAAGGAACATTCCCCCCCACCCCACACGTGATTTTTCCACTGCACCCCAATTAAAGCCTTAGGTATTTGCGACATTTTTTACGCAGCCTTTTTCAGTAAGCTACACTGGCTTATCTACAGACACATTAAAAGAACAAGACCAGAAACATCAATATCATTTTGTTCTTACTTTCACTCACTCATTTTTCAATCTCTCTATTTTGCTGGTTTACTTCTCCCCCTCCCTTTTTATTACAATAGAAATAAGATGCATATACCACTCTACTAAACCAACTCAGCCCAGGGCATTCCCCTTTATCATACATTATGCAGTACAAAGTCCTTCCTCAAAACAGTATTCTTTCTCTTACAGATTTTTTTCAATTTTTCAACTCTTTAATCACATTAAGCTGCTCCTTTACCTTCTTATACAGTGTTAGGGCCTGGAGAAGACCCACTATAATTAGTTACACTTTCACTTCCTTTTTCAGAAGAAAACTCGTTTAGATCCATTGTCAAGAACCTATGCAAGGTCTTGACTAAAAATAAATAAATCTGTAAGAGAGCTCTAACTTTCCATATTAAAAACACAGAAAGATACATGTCTGTAAAGTTCAAATTTCACATGGCTTTTATGAGACTTTAAAACAGCTACTGCTTCCCACTAGTACCTCACATATTTGCGTTCGGTCAGTACCACACACAACGATATTGTGTAAGGTTACAAGAAGGAAACTAAAGCCTCTTTGGACTGCCTAAGAGGCAGACAAAAAAAGGACTTTAGCGATGCTAGTTTTCTCTTTTGACAAATGGAAGAAATAGGATCAAGCTTTAATGGCTGCTTCTTAAAACACTGTTTAATCAAATGCACTATTAGTTCACTAACAACCAACAAATTCTCTTCCATGATTTTGTTTGCTCACACAACCCTTTTTCCTCATTGGTGCCTTCAGTCAGTGCACATCATTGTGTTCAGTGAAAAGGCTTAGATTCACTAATGTACTAACTTGAGAATAACCTCAAGCCTAAACTTGCATGTAGGATTCTATACATAGGAGATATTGTGTGCCCATTGTTGAGTGCTTGCTTTTAGGCATGTGAACCAGAAAAAAAAAAAAACAGGTAAGAGTGAAAAGAGACAATGCCACAGCTATAGCTGTTACGAGAGAAAAGGATATGTCATGAAATCATTTGGAAGGAATAAAATTAATAGGGTGCTTAAGGAACCAAACCTGCTCCACCAGCGGGGATTATCACAGTCTTATTTCCAAACGTCTGCCGTGCAACCTGCTCGACTTTTCCTGCGTGGGAGCGGGACACGATAATCCTTGGAGTTTTCTCATTGTAGGAAGAACGAGCTTTTACATTTGACCCGCCATCCACCATTGCCCAGGCTACAACAGAAACACAAACTCTGCTAAGATTTACAAAAGGCAATCTCCGTTAAGCATAACAATAGAATCATAGAATGGTCCAGGCTGGAAGGGACCTCTAGAGTCATCTAGTCCGACTCCCCCGCAGTCAGCAGGGACACCCCCAACTAGACCAGGTTGCCCAGGGCCTTGTTGAGCCTCCCCTTGAATATCTCCAGGGAAGGGGTCTCAACCACCTCCCTGGGCAACCTGTTCCAGTGTTCCACCTCCCTCATAGTAAAGAGCCTATTCCTAATATCCAGTCTAAATCTGCTTCTCTCCAGCTTGAAGCCATTGCCCCTCATCCTGTCACTGCAGGCCTTTGTAAACAGACCCTCCTCAGCCTTCCTGTACTTTCAGGCACTGGAAGCCTGCTATTAGGTCTCCCTGGAGCCTCATCTTGTCCAGGCTGAACAACCCCAGCTCCCTCAGCCTGTCCTCATAGCAAAGGTGCTCCAACCCCCTGGTCACCTCCATCAGGTCCATGTCCTTCCTATACTGAGGGCTCCACACCTGCACACAGTACTCCAGGTGAGGTCTCACCAAAGCAAAGTGGCAGAATGACCTCTCTGGATCTGCTGGCAACACTTCTTTTGATGCAGCCCAGGATGCGATTTGCCTTCTGGGCTGCAAGTGAAAATTGCCTGCTCACGTCCAGCTTCTCATCCATCAGCACCCCCAAGTCCCTTTCCTCAGGGCTGCTTTCTAATGCCTCATCCCCTAGTCTGTATTGATAGTGAGGATTGTTCCAGCCCAGGTGAAGAACCCTGCACTTGCTCTTGATGAGCCACATGAGGTTCACCTGGGCCCACCTCTCCAGCCTGTTCAGGTCCCTCTGGATGACATCTTGTCCCTCTGGTGTATTGACACCACCACACAGCTTGGTGTCACCTGCAAACTTGCTGATGGTGGACTCAATCCCTCTGTCTATATTGTAGATAAAAATGTTAAACAGTACCAGTCCCAGCACAGACCCTTGAGGGACACCACTTGTCACAAGCAGCAGATAAAATGATACTTACCTGAGACAGGGGAATTGATGCCTCTGACTTAATTTCCCCTCCCCACTGTTAAAGAGGAAGTCAAGGCTGAGAGATGAATGAGGTGCGTGCCCACATGTGCACACACACAAACAGATACAGCCCCCACTGCAGCACACACACACTTTTGTGCATATGGCATTATCCAATGCCTGACTATTCTTGGGACATACTTCCAATGAAACAGAGTAAGAGGGGAAAAAACCCAACTAGTAGCATTTAGAACCTGCGACTGAAAAGCCACCAAAGTTAAAGGGATGGCTCCAAGTCAGAAATAGAACTGACATTTCCTCAAATAACCTTTTTGTAAGAATAATAGCCCTGCAACCCTTCAAAGGGGAGAGCACAAAAATATTATTGAGGTCATTTTGTTCAGAAGGATAGTAACGCTAAGGCAGGAGATAGCTCAGGAGGATGGTAACACTAAGGAAAACTTGCATCAGTGTGTGTTGGAGGACTGGATTTAGAATACACAGCTTCCCACTTGTTTGATCATGAGGTTCAAATCCAAACTTGGTAGGTGGCATCCCCTAACCGTTAATTTGACCTTTACTTATCAGACTAACCACCTATTTCATCTCAGTAGAGGGCCAGATTGTATGGCAACAGGCTGAATTATGTGTAATAACGATGCTGACTGCCCTTTATTGCTTTGTATTTGTATAGTAGTATTAGGAACACTCCTACTCACAACGTATTGGTATTTCCAGCTTGGCAAATGAACACTCTTCATTTAAGATGACAGAACTAATTGCATATCATTTGAAGCCATGTCTGAACATTTTACAGTCTACTATTAGAAAGGAAGATAAATTCTCAAAATTACAACACTAAAAAAATATATATAATATTTCTTCAGATGGATTTGATTCTTAGAAAAAATATATTCCAAAAATCCCTAAGATTCTTGAAGCATATTGGAATATAGCATATACTTAAACAACTGGAGATTAAGTTCAAATTTAAAGACAATACTTATGTACAATACTTATCACAAAATATGAAGTGTTTAGTTGGCAAAAAAGAGAATAAAAAAATATTTTTATTCAGTCTTAGTTTCTGTGCCAGAGCTACTGCATAATTTCACAACTCTAGAGGTCAGTATTGCCTAAGGGAAAATGAGAATAGAAATTCTTGTTTCAAATATGAAGTCCATAAGACTTGAGTGCTAAAACTGCTTTGAAGCTTTCAGAAGTGAATACATATTGCCAAACTTGCAGCCATCCTCACTGATACATTGCTAATACTAAAGAATTAATCAGTTGAAGGTTGTGACATTAAAAGCAGTCAGATAATTAGTAAGGATATGCTAGACAATCTTGCCTGTTACATACAAACAGTTGCCATTAAGATCTTTAATCTACCTTTGTTATTCACACTGAATAAACACCAGCTCCTGGGTATAATATCATAGGCCCATGCCCTTCTGCTGAATGAACAAAATGCCCTTTTACTAGAGACTAACAGCATGTAAGACTGGCCAAAATGGGTAGGTTTCACTTCCTTTGGTTTGCTATAAGCACTCTGATTGTAGGCGTCTTAGTTGTTTTAAAACATTTTCAGTTTAGTTTACATGCATTGTTTTTATGTTAAACAAGGCAGCATTTTCCTTTGTGGTTTTATAGAACAGAACACATCTGCAAGCTCTAATTCCAAGGTCTGCTCCAGTGCTCTTTTGCCCCAGGTACTGTTTTCTCATTTATACCTACAGATGTTCTCTCAAACATCAAATTTTAATTAACGCTACGACTGAAGATGCTGGAAATAGGTGAAGGCATAAAGGTACCTGTATACGATGAGAATGGTTTGTGTATCACTCCTATTACTGGTTTCCCATTTACAGCCACGCAAACCATTGTTGTGACATACTGTCGAAGATCCTCTGTGGGCAAAACCAGAAAGTGAACAAGTTTACAGCCAGGTGACAAAAACACACACACAATAACAAAAAAAAGAAAGCAGACTTGACATTATATAAATGTTGTGCTTTAAAGACTAGCCTACATGCTGCCTCTTACTATGTAACGTTGTTGTATATTCAAAGAACCTTGCAGTTTTTAAGACTTTAAAGACTTTTCAGTTTTCCAGCAATTTTTCCTGTTGGTAGATGTACCTTATATTCCTACCAGATCCAGCCCTAACAGCTGCATCTTTTGCAGTACATATTTTCAAGGAAATCTGTGTCCCTATATTCTTCTTTCTCTGTCCCACCTAATATTGATTCAAAGCTGGTAATTCAAATACCAGAAGACATTCACCTGAAAAGGTGATTGCATTAATGAAATATTCACAAAATAATGCCTATTTTGCTGATTGTTCTGTAGTATTTACCAGCAAGAATTTTAGTTGCATTGCCTTGAACTGCTCATATGACATCTTAAGACATTTGAAAGTGGTGAAGATTGAATTATGCATGCTTTTTTGAAAGGTTCTAACAATTTTTTTTAAATATCAAGTTGAATGGGGAAATTCACTAAGTATTCCCTTTAAATAAACCAAATATTATGAAATAGTGTTGGCACAGTAATAATGGAAATAAAAATATGTAATTCCAGTAGAACTCATAAAGGACAGTTAACCATTTATTTTAGCAATTACTTAGTTGCAAGAAATATCAAAGTAATTCCAGAGTTAGTATATATAAAAGTGCTATGGTCTGATAGAGATTTCATTATGCACTTTGTTCATTTAAACCACACAAGCTTTGACATAACACACTTTAACAAGAGATGCCATTTTAAATACTTACTATTTTGTCTCCAGTCTAAAAGGCAGACATCAGAATTACACACATGATTTGTCAACAAGAATCAGCTACCTGTGTATTCTTGTGTAGCATCTAATGGATCGATCCAGACAGTAACACTTTCTGCTGGAACCTCTTTAGGCTGTATTTTTTGTTTTATTTCTTCAGGAATACTGCGATCCCAAGAGACTGTCTCCTGATCTGCTGTATCAACATGCTCTTCAGAGTTTATCTATAAAACAACAAAAGTAGTTGCATTAATTTATCAGATACAGTAGCCGTGGTACTCTGGGAAAATTACAAGTTTGTCATAGCTTTTCTTCCCCCCTTTCACCTCCAGCTAGAAGGGCGTGAATTAGTCATTTTTCAGCAACTTACAAGCTATTACTGTCACACAAAAAGCAATGGAAAACAACAATCCAGAATTTTACTTAGGACCACGCTACAGCCAGATGCTGTTTCTTTGGCTGCAGCTCTTCCTACTGAATGTTCTCACAGTAGGAGTGGCAGGGGTTTTTAAAATCAAAAGTTAAATGCAGCTGCTTCAAAAACTACAAGCAGAACGTTTGACTTTGGAGAATCGTGCGGTACACAGATATAGCAGGGGTCTAATATTCCATTTATACAGCTCAGTAGATGCAGATTGAAACGTACAGACATCTTATCAACAAAACCAGACTGTGGTATGACTTGAGGGAGTAGGAATCCTAGTATACACTCCTGATTCTGGCATTGAGTTACAACTAGCAATTTAAGCAGCTCAGCATGATGCAACTATTATACAACTGTCAGATGTATGTTATTTTATAAACAATAATATTATATGTCTGTCTTCAGGGTAGGTTGGGCTAAGGACCTAACAATGCCCATGAAAAACATTTACAAACAGCTGCTAAAGGTCACATTTAAGCTTACCACCACATGCTACCTAGTTTAATGAGTTTATTCTGGAGCAGAGGGCATTTTAGAATGCTGAACAGTCTGGTCCAGTAGCGTAGCATAGTCCCAATCTGTTGAACAGAAGAACGTTCTGCAAAACCCAACACGCTGTCATTGCAACTGCAGCAGCAATGTATTTTTGGATCACAAGAGAAGCAGGTAGCACAAAACAATGTATAGAATTATTTCTCATGCTACAAAACATCACATAACATGGGGAAGTACACATCAATCTGCCTTAATCTATTCATACCAGCTTACAACCACCGCAAACATGGTTTACAGGCGAGCTGTAATGTGACCGGGCCTAAGTAGCACTAACAGGAACTTACACAGAGTTGGACTGGATGATCTCCAGCGGTCCTTTCCAACTCCCTATCACTCTGTGATTCTGTGAAATTCATCCCATTTAGTTACGTTACAGTTATATCAGTAGACTAGTATTTCTATGCTCCTTCTGCCAATAAAAGGGAAATCATTGCAACTATGCCTTTCAAGCATCAGCCTGTGTGAACCCTTCAGAAACGCATTACCTCAGTGGTTCTGGGCCTGCTGAGTAATTAGTGATTTCCTTTTACTTGCTACAGAGGGATCCAAGACTGCTAGCTCAAATTCACATACCTGACTGCTAGAGCAGATAAATCCCCCCCTGACTAAGCCAACTTGTTATTACAGGTGTAGGCAAGTGACATTGAAAGGCAATGAAAATAAAGAAACAAATCAGACTACGTTTGTACATTACAGACTTTGCATCATCAAGATTTTTTACATAGTTCACATCATGACATCACACACCTCAACTCTAACAGATTATTAGCAAAGGGTTACGGGCCATCTTCTCCAAGAGAATTAAAATTAGAAAGCAAGCAGAACTGCAGCAACTCCAGCCATACATCGTAACTGTCTCCTCAAGTAAAACCAGTATGTGAAGCATTGTGTGCCAAATAGAGTCCTTGAAGTTGCCGTGACATCTACAAACTAAACATGTCACTGTACAATAAACCCGATGATTGGGTTGTCCCCCAGGGAAAGTAGTCCTTCAGAGTCAAGAAGACTAGTTCCACAGACCTAGCAGCCCCAACACAGTCCCTGGGCAGTTTAAGTTCTGCTACAGCATATTATGAACATGTTTCCTCAACAGAAGGAAGGCGGCTCCAGAAAGTTGAAGGGTTGGAACCAACCCTCAAGAGGAAGAATACCTTGTTAAACCTGTTGTTACGGTACACTATAACTAAAAGACTGAAATTATTGAAAAGATAGTGTTTTCAGAAAAAGACCTCCTACTAGTTCAAGCTTTGTAGTGGTGGCCATGAGGCTGCGGCATTTATAATGCTTGTAAGGAGTCTCTCTCAACAGCCGTGATTAATCTGCCAGGAAAAAAAGAAAGAAAAGAAAAAAGAAAAAAGGGGGGAAAAGGTAATAATGACGAGGTTGCAGAGCCACCTAGAGGAAAAATGAAAATAAAAAAATAAGAGAAATCAACTGGGTCATTAGCTCTTTCATTCATATGGCCGTTTACTCTGTAGCCTTGGCCAAATACTCTACAAGTCAGAGCCCCAGCAGAAATTCATTATGCTACATGCGGTTATTAATTTTATTTCTTGTAAGGAAGCTACATTATAGGTTTTGCAAGACTTGGTTGCCAGAGAGAGGACCAACAACCCTTAACACTGGGAACTGACCTTTTATTTATTTTTTTTCCTTAGTGCATGAGAATATACCTGGAAAACATTCCTCTGTGTTTATACAATAACATAACTTTCCATTCCTACTTGTCATTCTCATTAGCTGGAAGCCTCCAGAGACCATGACCTAACATTTCAAGCTTTTCTGTAGTGATACGGGTACGTAGTTGACTGTATTTCCAAGTCTTCACTTGGAAAAGAGGAGCAGCTGTGCATCCTGGAGTACCTGTTGTGTTTTGCATTTAGTATGACAATAATGTTGACAACGTATTGTTTTAGTTGTTGTAATTAATATTTATATCAAACCAAGGACATTTTTCAGCTACTCATAGAAGCTGAGAGGGTGCATGGAGAGGACAAACTTCCAAAGGAATATTACATACCTTAGACATCACACTCGGCGTATGAGTGGGGGATAGCCACAGGGCAGGGATCCACCATCGCTGCTTGGGACAGGCTGGGCAATCAGTTATCAGGTGGTGAGAACAACTGCATTGCATCACGTTATTTTGTATGTTCTTTTACAGTATTATTTTCTCTTCCTTTATTGTACTATTCAACTGTATTTTTATTCTTTTTTCTCCTTGTCCTATTGAGGGGAAGAGGGTAGGTAGTGGTGAACGCCTGCATGGTCCTAGTTGCCAACTGGGGTTTAACTATGACACTATGGTAGAAAGACAATCACAATAGCAAATGTTTCAGACAATAGGTTGTTCCAGCAAGACACTATGAATCAATTAAACTACATTAGTGTAAATAGTCATGAAGTTTGCATGCTTGCCATCACAAACATAACTTCAGCTACTCCTAAGAGTCACAGAAGCATAGAATCGTTCAGGTGGGAAAATACCATCTAGTCCAACTGTTAACATTGCCAAGTCCACCAACCACGTCCCTCAGCACCACATCAACATGTCTTTTAAATACCAACACCCACTTCACTACAGTCTCCTTTCAGGTAGTTGTAGAGAGCAATAAGATATCCCCTCAGCTTCCTTTTCTCCAGGTTGAACAACCCCACTTCCCTCAGCAGCTCCTCATAAGACTTGCTCTCCAGACCCCTCACCAGCATCTCGATGTCTGTCTTGTTGTGAGGAGCCCAAATCTGAACACAGTGCTCAAGGTGGAGCCTCACCAGTGCCATGTACAGGGGGATGATGAATTCCCTAGTCCTCCTCACCACACTATTCCTGGTACAGGCCAGGATGCTGTTGGCCACATGGGCATATTTCTGGCTCATGTCCAGCTGACAGTCAACCAACATCCCCAGGTCCTTTTCTGCCAGGCAGCTCTCCAGCCACTCTTGCCCAAGCCTGTAGCACTGCATGGGGGTTGTTGTGACCCAAGTGCAGGACTTGGTACTTGGCTTTGTTGAGCCTCATACCATCAGCATCAGTCCATTAACCCAGCCTGCCCAGAACCCCCTCTAGAGCCATCCTACCCTCAAGCAGATCAATATTGCCACTCCATTTCATGTCATCTACAAATCTATTAAAGGATCTCTTTGTCCAGATCACTGATAAAGATATTAAACAGAACCGTCCCCAATACCGAGCCTTAGCGGCCGGTCAGAAGTGGTGCTCCCCAACTGGACTTAACTCCATTCAACTGGATTTAACTCTCTGGGCTCAGCTCCCCAGCCAGGTTTTTACCCAGCGAAGCATATGCCCGTCCAAGCCACGAGCAGCCACTTTCTCCAGGAGAAAGTGAGAAACATCATCAAAGGCTTTAATAAAGTCTAGGCAGACAACATCCACAGCCTTTCCTTCATCCACTAAGCAAGCCACCTTATCATAGGAGGTAATGTTAGTCAAGTAAGACCTGCCTTTCATAAACCTATGCTGACTGGGCCCAATCACCTGGTTGTCCTGTACATGTCACAGGATGGCTCTCACGATCTACTCCATAACCTTCCCCAGCGCTGAGATCAGACTGACAGGCCCGTAGTTCCGCAGATCCTCCTTCTGGCCCTTCTTGTAGATGGGTGTCACATTTGCTAATTTCCATTCAACTGATTTCCCCAGTTAGCCAAAATTGCTCATAAACAATGGAAACTGTTTGGCGAGCACTTCTGACAGCTTCCTCAGTACCTTTGGATGGATGTCATACAGGCCCACGTACTTGTTCATGTGTAAGTGACGTAACAGGTTGTTAGCCATTTCCCCTTGGGTTATGGAGGCTTCATTCTGCTCCCCATCCTTGTTTTCAAGTTCAAGGGTGAGGTAACCAAAGAACAACTGGTCTTACCATTAATGCTTTCTTTGCCTCAGTCTTTAAGTACCTCAGCCTTTTCTTCACCCTTTGTCACTACCTGCATCCAATAAAGGACAGAGATTCTTCTTAGCTGCACACCCCACACCCCCCCTCCCCCCTTGTTTCTAATGTATTAATAGAACCATATTTTTTTTGTGTGTGTGTTTTACAGGAGTACCCAGATTAAGTTCTAGTTGGGCTTTGGGCCTTCCAGTTTTCTCCCTGCATAATCTTACAACCTCCTTGTAGTCCTCCCAAGTTGTTTGCCCCTTCTTTGAGAGGTCATAAACTCTCCTTTTTTCCTGAGTTCCAGACAAAGCTCTCTCTTCAGCCAGATCGGTCTTCCCTATCAGCTCATCTTTCAGCACATTGGGGCAGCCTACTCCTGAGCCTTTAAAATTTCCTTCTGGAAGAATATCCAGCCTTCCGGGACTCCTTTGCCCTTCAGGACTGCCTCACAAGGGACTCTGCCAGACAGGCTTCTAAACAGGCCAGAGTCCGCCCTCTTAAATCCAAGGTAGCAGTTCTGGTTCCCGGTATTACATTTCAAGAACAGAGACTGGAAAATGCCACCAGAGAGGTGGTAGATGCCCCATCCTTGGAAAGGTCAGGTTGGACACGGCTCTGAGCAACCCGATTTACTTGAAGCTGTTACTGCTCATGGCAGGGGGGTGGTCTAGATAACCTTTAAAGTTCCCTTCCAACCCAAACCTTCCGTTGATTCCATGATTCTAATCAATAGACTTAACCATTGGATCAGAGCAAGAAAATGAAAAGCCTAGAGGCTCAGACAAAATAGTATGCGCAGGGGAACCTTAGTAAAACATTAACAGATGTTTGACTTTAGCTTTCTGTTTGGTTGGGGCACTGACTCTGAATGACATACACAGCCACTTCATCAGCAATCACTCATTTCCAAGGCTAACACTTAACTTTGCCACCTGCATTCACCTGACTGAGACGGGACAGAAGTAAATAACTAAATGCAAACATTTACAAACAATAAACCAACAATGGTTCTGATACTTTCTTACTGGCTGACTCACAGATGTTCCCTGGGGACAGTGGAAGACATTTTATCTCTATATGCACCCTCTAGACTAATGCCCTTAGCAACCAGTAAGAGGATGCCCACAACTACAAGCCTTGCAAGATGCACTGATCTAGGTGGCCACACAAGGCTGTATTTGATCTGCTGTTATCTGACTGTGCTTCTGAGATGTTGCAGCTCAGGGGAGAGTAGTTCAACCAGCAGCGGTTGGGGCTTTCCCCTGCTAAAAAATATCAAGCCTCACACCTTGCCCCTCCAACCACTATTCCGAAGAGCTACGTGCCTTTACGCCCACTGCTCTACAACTCAGACTGGTTTACCTCCATTTGCTCAGGTTCTCTTTTTTTCCCCCACCCCCCCCTCAAGTGTATCAGAGGTGAGAGCTGTCTCATCTTCTCACAGCATCTGTACATACACAAATTGTGTGAAGGAATGGGATGCCAAAACCTCTGAACATAAACACTCACTCAACAAGTCAGAACATATAAGTATGCACAACAGGAGAACACTCTCCAGGAGATAAAGAGGTGGGGGCAAAGCACCGTATTTCCAATAACCGAGGAAAGCATCTAACTTATCATGGTTAGAAAACAGTGCTCCAGAATCTACTACAGGAGGAAAGGCTTGTATTCACACCAAGACTTAGATCCTCTGTAGCCAGGGCCACTCACAATGCCTCCTTTCCAACTTTTGAATTTGGGGATAGCGAGTAGCAATTTTCACTCTGAACAAAAGGTGCTTCCTGAAAGCTTATGTTACTCGACTACAAAAAGATTACAAACTTGGAAATCCAAATATCACTTCCTTTTAAAAGCTTAAAACAATTTGCATAGAAGCCTTCTCAGCACAGTCAACAATTCTGTTTTTATTCAATACATGGACATTTTTTAAAGCCAGCTGCTTCCTTTTGAAAAGGTTCTTTTCCTCCTTAGATTACCACATTAGAAGGGAAAAAATGAGCTTTTACAGGTGATCATCTTCATGTCTTTCAAAAAGGTTCCTCTTGCTTGGGTCCAATTTACAAAGAATTTTAGCAGGGTAGGTTTTGTTATGAAAGGCTAGAAAGGACCTTGCTGAATCACATAGGTCTCTAAATAAATAGCTTTTTAAAGGGTAATACAGTATTTTCATTTGAAATGAAAATAATAAATACTTCTATAATAGTGCAACAAACCAGGAAAAGGACACATGCATTTTTCAAGGCACAGAAGTCCAGACAGACAGAAGTTTTCCTCTACTGTGAATTACATCTTCATTTATTTTAATGATAAGAAGCCACTTCATGCAGGAACAAGATGACAGGATGTGCAAAGAAGAATATGGACAAGCCTAGATGTCAAATAGTTTGACTAGTGCTTATCCAAACTCCTTACGTGGCTTTGGTCATTAAGCCAACAGGAAGCAGAACGTAACAAATAAATTTTCATAAATGGTAAAGACTTATCAGGTAACAACTCTGTGTCTACTGACTTAGGACAAACAACTTGCTGAAAACAACAAAAAATGCAACAGAGGGAATTAGCATGGACCACCAAATTCAGAGTTTCCACCAATCGTCTGTAAAAACAAATAGAATTTAAAACCAGTAATAGTCACTTGGTCATTAGCTCACACAAGCTGTTTCAGTAGAGAGCAAAATTCTCTGTTGCAGTTCTATAGAGACCCAAGTCCAGCAAAGAGAACGGGATGATGAGCTTGTCATGAGAGTTGCAAGACTATTTTTTATTTCAAGAAAACATCCAAACGAAGCCACATTAGAAGTCTATCAATGCAATAAATAACACCAAGAAAACTTTCGATGTTTGTGAGTACCTACACTAGTAAGAAACTCAAACCTCCAAGTCCTCGACTGACAGATTAAACACCCTCAGTATAAACACAAGCCTAATGAACTACTTGTAATTACATCTTAAAAAGGTAATTGCAGAACTCATTACCATAAAGTTACATAAAATGAAGTTAAAGCCTGTAGAGACAGCCAGCATAAGTCAACAAGGGGTTTAGTTGATGCTAGATAAGAGATGTATTTCCAGACAGCACCTATTACTGAGATTTCAGATTAACATTCACACTTCTTGCCTTGCTTGGAAACCTGCTGGGAGTTATGAAAAAATCACCCAGGTCAGAAAAAGGTTGAATTTTGTTAAAAACCCAAAGACCTGTGAATGCCATTCTCGCAATGCGAAGAGACAAACAAATTACTGAAACTATTCAGCAAAGCGCTGAAATCCTTTCGAAGTTTAAGTAGTATTTTTGTTTTTAAACCAACCCTTTTAACTTATCTTTGTCACAGAATCAGTATCAGATGCAGAGTTTGCCACCTCAGAAGAAATGCCATTTCTGTAAGTATGATAGTTGGTACTATCACACTATTTAAACCTGCCTGTAAACAGCAGACTGAAACCTAGGAAGTGCTTCAGGTAGTTTGACTTAAATTAAAAAAAAATAGTGCTTGGACACATTAATCTTCAAGAAGTGGAATTAATTCAGAAGAACATCTCATTAAAAAAAAAAATCTAACACGTTCTTGAATTTCCACTTCAAACACTGATGCCCAATTCCAGCATTATCGTGCACAAACTTGAAATGAGGTATTTATCATCTCTCCTAACTAGAAAGAGATAGAAGAACCTACACATTTGGGGCGGTGGCAAGACCAATAAAAAGATTCTTGAAGAGAAAGACTGGGTCAGAGGGAGACTTCATTTCCGTCACAATAACAAAAAAAGAAAAAACAACAGATATTTCTCTACTCAGTATTTACACTAGAAAACAAGACATATAGCTGGTGCAACTATAGAACATAAGTGCACTGGTCAAAAATAAGCCCAAACAGCTGAAAGTGAGAGTAAAGGGGAGAATTTGCTCTTGCAAATAAGACTGAAGTCTGCAGCCTGTGAAAATAATGCTAGTATAGTGCAGAAGTAAAATAGCAAAATTGCATGGTCACTTTAAAAATCAGCTTTTTTGTAGTTGGAGGATCAAGGGACTTTGGTCAAAGTGCTGGTTTAAGGAACAAACCTTCATCTGTCAATCCCTCCTACCTTTGTGAGCAGGTAGGGCTGCTCCTTCAGATGCGCTGACACAGGCTGTTGGTAGGGCCATGATGTGAATTGACCCAGGGTATTCCCAAATCATCTTTATTCTATGGTTTTACCTTGGATACATTCCGATACCAAGCTCCTGCCGCTGACTCCTGGACAAGTGGTGTTAGAAAAATGCGTGGTGCTGACAGAGAAGCTCTTTTACCAGCTAATGCTGCTGAAGTCCCAGCAGCATGAGAGCACATCTCCAAACAGAGAAGTTCTTCTGGGCAGAACCTATTAGTGCTTGTGACCAGTCTCTAGCTGGATTTGGGAAATACTGCCTCCCAGTCCTCCCTCCCCTGAGGGCTGGCTTGAGCATCTTTCTTAATCCCATCACCCGATTCCCATCCAGTCCTTCTTATCACACCACCACTGTGCTAGCACAAGGACTAAGTGGTGCTGCGTGGAGAACCTATCAGGAAAGCAGTGAAGTAACCCAGAAACAATAAGTGACATTTAAAAAAAAAAAAGGAGAATAAGCAGATGGGATGATTATAGCTGGATCAGAGCTTTAACTCATTCTCAGCACGACAAAGAACTACGTGAGGACAACACTGGATGTGTAGGAACAGCAAACACCTCAAAACACCTCAAGCCTCTACCTAGAATTGTTGACTTTATGAACAGAAACCACTGTATATATTTTAGCATTAAATAAATTTTAAGATCAACTGCACAAACACATGTCATAGAAGATGCATGCAAATATTCATGGGTGGACGTTGAGGGCCATCAGACAACACTGGATAATACCCGAGTTAAAAATAACTGACTTTCCCCTTCCTGCCTTATCTTTCTCACACCTGTTTCTGAGGGATGCAACATCAATACTCAATGCATTCCATCTACTACACACTGATAAATCAGAATTGATCTACTCCTCTTTGGCCTAATGTAACTGTGAGATCGGATGTGAACGCATCCATTTCTAGCAAATAGAGCAGGTGATGTAAGCAGTGGAATTCCTCTTCCTCTGTAGAGATAATGCCTTTACTTGTAAGAACAGACAAAGGCAAAACATTTTCTATAGTTTTGGTTGGGTTTTTTCTCCCCTCTCTTTCCTCTGCTCAGATTTTGAAAGTGCC
>VXBJ01000836.1:832121-856163 GCA_013400055.1 Nycticryphes semicollaris
TTTTAATAAATCACAACTGTCAGGATTGTAAGATTCTTTCCAGGCTGATTCTAGCTTCTGCAAGTGAGAAGCCTAACTCTTCCACCTTCTCTTAATAATCACACCTTAAGAGAAGGTCTGCTTCAGACAGCCCATTAACCTGCTTTCCCTTATTACGTCCAGCAGCACCACACAGGGAATCCACAGCTGCCCCCCGACTTCAGTTTATTTCAGTCAAATGACTTCTCCCCCCCCCCACCCCCCGGTTATTTTTAAACACTGGAAAGCCATAGCTATTCTTAGAGGATAATTAATGGATCATTTCCTTTACACTATAGGTGTATTTTGGCACCCAGCTTTTATGCTGGTTTGTTGGGTTTGGGTTTTTTTTTTTGTTTTGTTTTTTTTTTACTGGCTGCAGCATTTGACACCAATTTAAATGACGAGGTACCCCAGGTGGGCTCAAGGACTCCATGATGCGAGTAAATCAGCATTTTGCAGAAGTTTACTCTTGGAATTCTTTCAGCTTTTGTTTTGACACCTTTTGTTAGTAGCATCTTCTCTAGAACGAATATGGGTTTTGTTTTACCTCAGCAATGTTTTTTATTCTGGAGTGTCACTCTGTCCACTGGGATAAGGCTACAGATTTAAATTCCCATGCTTATTACAAGATGCAGTTTTATACTGCCTCACGTGAAAGGTGTCTCAGGAAATCCTCTATAACCCTCATATTCACACCAAAACTGCAGCAGGTCTGTTGTATGAAATAGCAGCAGTTTTAGATGTGTTTTCCTGAAGGAACGCGTGAAGGATTTGCAGATTGAGATAAGACCTTTGTCTTCACACCCAAGAAGCATGCCACGTGTATATAGTAAACCAAAGGTTTTATTTTGGTTTGGACAACATCTTCATCATATTATAGACTTTAAGAGTCTTATCAGTATACACATTTTTTAAATGCTGTGTGAGGTGAGCTGTTATTATCTAGATCACATACTCGGAACACTAAATATCCTAGAGCTGATCTGTCAAACTGTTTGACCAATCTTCCAGCTAATATAGAGTTATTCAAACTCTTCCTAGTCACCCTCAGTGCTCAAACTCAAAGGGAGGTGCAAGAAGGGTAAAAAAAAAAAAAAAAAAAAAGAAATAAAAGACATATGTCTGAGTTTTTCAAGTTCCACAGATGTACAGACATTTGTCATATTGTGTTCAAGAACACATCTGCACTTTAGAACACACCGCCGATTTTTGAAGGCTAGTGGCACAAGTCAACTGTAAAGAAAATAAAAAAACGAGCACCAAAGTCTTTTAAAAAGTAGATGTTTAAAGTTAACACGTTCCGAGAGGAAGATGCACAAGTCAGACTGTCACTGCTATGCATCCCAGGCACTGGAGCAGAACTTACACACACTGACCACAGACACGGAACAGGGAATACAGTTCACTGAACTCCTGAAGCTCAGAACAAAAACTTCCTCCAGAACAACAAACAACTCTTTTATCTAAATGAATGGAGTCCCTCCATCTGTGGAAGAGGAGAAAGCACACAGGTTTCAGGCAGTGATACAGCCTGCTGTAATACCAAGCTCCATGAGGACACCAAGTAGCATAAAAGAACATGGGATAACTCTTCTTCCTCCTTTAACATAGGGCCTGCCCTTGGCAAACAACCCAGCAAACTTCAGAACTCAACCTTCATGATCTTTCTGCAGAGAAAGATCAATCACGTGTCAATTTCATCTCAAAAACTGAGCAATCTGGTGTTTCCTTTGCATTTCCTATTCAACAGGTTCTCAACGCTTGTACCAAAACCAACCAAAACAAACCAAAAAACCCCCCTCCAAAAACCCAACCCCAAACAAAAATCCACAAGCCACCACTACACACCACCCTGAGGAACTTTGAAAACAGACACTGAAAACCCACTGAATAGTGACTAAACCGAAAAACCAGCTGAACTACACTGCTTTCTCTCTCAGCCTGTCCAGGGAAAGAATGCAATCACCACCTTTGAAATCCAAACTTCGGGGTTTCTGTTCATTTCAGATGACTGTAAAAAGCTAAATTTAACATCAAAGCACGCAGAGAATTTCCCATGTACTAAAGACGAAGTGGAAACAGCAAAGCCCACAAGATCCAAAAAGCCTCAGAGTATGGTTCTAGCTTGAGTTTGACCTGAAGTGTTAGAGCCAAATTTCAGAAGGGAGCTAAACCAGGGATGGGCGTACACCTCTGAAAGAAAAGCAAATTGACTTTGCCCCGCGTAGGCAGTGATCCACAGCATGACCCAGCTGTTAGCTTATCTGCTGTCCCAAAGCCACTGAGAGCTAGAAACGCAGATACCGTAACGCTATGTTCCTAAATCTCAAATTCTCAATCCCTTCTCCCCGTTCCCAGGTCTCCCTTGTAATTTAAAGCGGGAAGGACAAGAGGCAGGAAGGATTAGGAAGAAAATAACTGCGCTGCCAATCTCCGCACCATAAATTTGCACGGAACTCGTGCTGTGAAGTTACCTTTACCCTTACCCAGAGAGCACGTAATCCACAACGATTACACTACGTGTTTTCCCCTCCAAAACACGTACACATTTCCACACCCGAGTTATTCCTAACGCCGAGTTTCACCCGGCATGGCTTTTCGCTCCCACCCCATCATCCCACTCCCACCCCAACACCCACAGCGACCAAGCCCGAGGTGGCACCGCCGCAAAAATCAGCAAGGGGAGAAAGGGAATGGGAAAAAAGGAAAAAAAAAAAAAAAAGAAAAGTGAGAATTTCCCGCCGGCGGTTGCAAAACCGCCGAGCCGCAGCGGTTGGTTGGCCCCAGGGCGAACGTTAAGCGGCCGGTAACGGAGCTTACAGCCGGCCCCCCTTTCCTTCCCCCCCAAACCCAACGGGAGGGATCCCGGCACCCACCTGCACGGCGGGGAAGGCGCCCTTCAGCAGGTAGAACATCCTGCGGTTGGAAAGGAGGTCGCCGCTGGTCAGCTGCTCCTCCGCCCCCTCCCGCGTCTTCCCCTTGGCCTTGGCATTGAGGACGTTGCCCTCCCGGACCCGCTTCACCTCCTCCCCGCCCCTGACGGCGGCCAGCACCGAGACGGCCAGCAGCTCCCGCAGGTCCACGGCGCCGGCGGGCGCGGAGCCGCGGGGGGACTCGGGCCCGCCGGCCGCCGGCTCGCTCAGCATGAAGAAGGCGAAGCGGCCGGCCAGGAAGCCGGAGTAGAGGTGGTAGAGGACGCCCAGCCCCAGCAGGCAGAACACGGCCATGCCGAGCGGCGAGAGGCGGATCCCCATGGGGGCCATGGCGGTGGGGGTGAGGGAGGCGAGGCACGGCGGGAAGGCAGGCAGCGGTACCGACCGCTCACCACAGCCCCATGGCACCGCTCCCTCTGCTGCTGCGGTAGTGGTGGTGGTGGTGGGGCCGGCCCGGCTCCACGCTCCTCGGCGGGCAGGCAGCGCCGTCTGTATCCGGGTCAGGCGGAGGCGGGGCCCGCCGCTCGCACTGAGCATGTCCCACCGCCCGCCGGGTGAGCGGCGTGGGCCGGTGTGTGGGGGCGTTCGGCTTTCTGGGTGTCCCAGCAGAAAGCTGGGGGTGGGAGGGGGAGGAAATCCCCCTGTATCTTCTCTTGTGGCCATGTCCGATAGCACACACCCGCTGGTTCTCTTGAGATGTGGGGTTTGGGGTGGGTTTTTTATTACATTTCCTTCCAGGCAGCAGGTTCCTCATGCACCTGCTGCCTGGAAGGAGATAAAATACCTGCCTCCCCACCGCTTGAAGGGTGGCTCTACAGGCTGGGAAGGAGCTTTCCGTTGGAAAGTGTTTTCTTTTTTTTTTTTTTTTTTCTTCTTTTTTGCATAAATTGCTGCTCAACCACTGAAGATTTGCTGTTAATGGTGCTGAGCATCACTGAGCACCTCCTCTGTTCTCCACATACTGGTCAGGGAACGTTGGAACTCTCAACCCGCTTGTGCTACAGGATGCGGAAAAGGGGCTTGAGGTTAAAATATCCTTTCAGGTAGTAAAATAAAAATCCAGCTGTTTTCCCAGTCAAATGATGTGCTAATGGCCCAACTGTCTTAATTTATACTTTTTCTTTGCACTTCAGCCAACTTTGCACATTAGGGGAGTGTGAAGCTGTATGTTTAGACCAGGATGGACATCTCGGGTGGTAACCTGGAAGAACCTCAGATTTATTTTATTTCCTGTTCTCTTTTCTAGCTCTTTCCAGTAGTTTTGAGTTAAGTTATATCAAAAACAAAAGAATGAAATTAATTCAGCACTGTTTGAATTAATTACATGTTCTTATACTCAACTGATATTCTTGTCCGTTGATATACATGTTCTGCTGTCATCCAGCGCGACCTGGACAGGTTGGAGAGTTGGGAAGAGAGCAATCTGATGAAATTCAACAAGGGCAAGTGTAGGGTCCTGCACCTGGGGAGGAATAACTCTCTCTACCAGTACAAGTTGGGGGCTGACCTGCTGGAGAGCAGCTGTGAAGAAAAAGGCTTGGGAGTCCTGGTGGACAACAGGATGACCATGAGCCAGCAATGTGCCATTGTGGCACCTTGGTGCATTGAGTGTATCACATGTGACCAGTAGGTTGAGGGAGGTCATCCTCCCCCTCTGCCCTGGTGAGGCCCCATCTGGAAGTCCTGTTCTCGGCTCCCCAGTTCAACAAGGACCGGAATCAGCTGGAGAGGATACAGCAGAGGACCACAAAGATAATTAGAGGCCTGGAGTATCTCTCTTATGAGGAACAGCCAAGGGACTTGTGTGTTGTAGTCTGGAGAAGAGAAGGCTGAGGGGGGATCGTCAACGCCTATAAATACTTAAAGGGTGGGTGTCAAGAGGATGGGGCCAGTCTTTTTTCAGTGGTGCCCAGTAAGAGGGCAAGAGGAAATGGGCACAAACTTGTACATAAGAAGTTCCATCTAAACATGAGGAGGAACTTGTTCACTTTGAGGGTGGCAGAGCCCTGGAACAGGCTGCCCAGAGAGGTGGTGGAGTCTCTCTCTTGAGACATTCAAAACCTGCCTGGACAAGTTCCAGTACAAACTGCTCTAGTAGGACCTGCTTTGGTGGGAGGTTTGGACTAGATGATCTCCAGAGGTCCCTTCCAACCTGTTATCATTCTTTGATGAAACGGACCTTGCTAATAACTCTAGAAAGAAGTAATTACTAGGAATCATGCAATATGACTATTTTCCTGGGATCTTGTAGTTGGTTTTCTGTAAGCGTTAAACTTACATAATCAAAAAATGTAAAAACTAGGAAAGACCCAAATTAAGATTGGCCTTGCAAACTCAAGTTGCTATATGATCTCTGTTTTAATGGCACCTTCAATGACATGGTTACACACCAAGTGTCCTACAGGGCCACACCTTCTCCGAGGTGTACCTTTATGTGCAGGCACTGCAAAGGAAAGAAAGGACTGTAGGAAGAGAAAGCATTGTATTTGAAATGGAATTTAAAAGAGTTGGATTTTACTCTTAGCTGTGCTGGGATTTAACTGTATATGCTCTTAGGTGACAGCTGGAAAGTTGTTATTTTTCTCCTTCCCCTTCTCTCTAAGATACAGGTTTTTTTCTCTGCAGTTGCTTCTTTGGCAGAAATGGGGCTTGGAAGGGTAGGCTGATGGTTTTCCTCAATGCTGATTTCACAATTCAGCAATTTATGTAGTAATGATTAATGGTAAGAAACTGTGCAGCAACATAGGGTGGATGTTGAAAAAAGAATAAACTTGTGTCTGTAATGAGCAGTGAACGTAAGATTAACAATCAAGTGTGCACATTACAAATGTGTCCCCTTTTAAAAAGTGCTGGGCAGAGTAGAGTCATAGAATTGTCTAGGTTGGAAGGGTCCTTTAATATCATCCAGTCCAATCATCTGACAAAAAACAACTCATCACTAAACCATGTCACTAAGCACCATGTCAACCTGTCTTTTGAACACCTCCAGGGATTGTGCCTCAACCACGTCCCTGGACAGCCCATTCCAATGCTTGATAACCCTTTCAGTGTAAAAAAAATTCCTGATATCCATCCTGAACCTCCCCTGACACAACTTGAGGCCATTTCCTCTTGTCCTATCGCCTGTAACTTGGGAGAGGAGACTGACCCCCACCTCTCTACACCCTCCTTTCAGGTAGTTGTAGAGAGTGATAAGGTCTCCCCTCATCCTCCGCCCCAGCTCCCTCAGCCTCCCCTCATAAGGTTTATTCTCCACACCCCTCACCAGCTTCATTGCCCTTCTCTGGACCCGCTCCAGAACCTTAATGTCTCTTTTGTGGAAAGGGGCCCAAAGCTGAACACAGCACTTGAGGTGGGGCCTCACCAGTGCTGAGTAGAAGGGGATGATCACCTCCCGAATCCTACTCCCCACGCTGTTCCTGATACAGGCCAGGATTCTGTTGGCCTTCTTGGCCACCTGGGCACACTGCTGGCTCATGTTGAGCCGACAGTCGACCAACAGCCTCAGGTCATTTTCTGCCAGGCAGCTCTCCAACCACTCTTCTCCAAGGCTGTAGCACAGCTACAGTAGTCAACAGCTGTGCTGCCTCAAATTTTAAACTACTGGTGAAGGAAACCCAGGAGAAGGAAGAAAACCTACGACTTTTTGAACTAGTTTCTACCTTAATGGAACTAAAGTAGAATACTAGGCTATTTATTCCACAGAAGTGTGCAAAGACCTTACAGAGGCATAGAAAAATTACGGATTTGTTACTTGCTGTTAACATTTCTATGCCTGCAGTAAATATAGGTGGTAAATATTAACGGTAATGTAAACTATTAAGAGGACAGTGTACAGATAGCTCTTTATTTCAGTGATACTGTATGTACCATCTGTGCCAGGTTTCAGAATAAATGGTGCTTATTGCTGAATGCAATCACATAACTACTATACTGGCATCCTTTTTCTCTGTAGCAACGTTATTCTATAATTACCGATATAATTTTTTTAAGGTCTCAGTCTGGCGCCTCCTGTGCTGTTTTCCCAAGATCCTTAGATCGGGTTCCTCATGTTTATTCAGGGTGTTGTTGACTTCAGCTGGGCTCCGGAACACCACAGAGATCTTTGAGAAGTGCTGCTGGGAGGTGGCATAAAGGGAGCTTAGGCAAGGTTTCCTTTGTGACTTCACCCTGCAAGATGGGTTTCAGGAGACCATGATGTAGGCACAAAACATATGCAAACTTGGAAACAAAGAAAAAAAAAGTTGCTGCTTCATTCCTAGCGAAAGGAAATTTATCTCTTCACATGAGGAATGAGGTAAAAATTTAATGGAAATGTTCCTTTTGAAAATATAAAATGATTCTTTTGGACACTTTAATTGTGGGCCAAATGATTTGATGTCTTTGGAAAAAATAGTTTTGCCTGAATAAACCCAAGGTTTTTAAAGATATTTGGTTTTCACAAGAAAATTACATCCATCTCTAATAGTGAAGTGCACCTTAACTCAGTGGGGAAAAAAAAAAACATGGTTCCATCCAACCTGGATGGAAACTGAGGATGTAAATCTCATCTAACGTATAACCCTATTGAATCTGTGTCAGCTGCTGTCGTGGGAGTCAGCTTCATGTGAAGGCATCCCTGACCTTGAGGACCCAAACAATGTGCCGATGTGCTAAAAGTAATGTGCCCCTTTAACCTCCCACAGAAACAGTTGCTGTAGAAAGGCTTGGGAGAGCTTCTTGAATGGGGTGCAATGTGCCAGGAGTGAAATGTGTTGTTTTCTCATTCATCTAGTGGAGGCTGTATGTGGCGGAGAGGCAATGCGATATTGCAATCTTTTCACCACAACGTTGATGAGAGGAGTGATGGTGACTTTGGCAGAAGGGTCATGCTTTGAATTTGGGGGGTTGACAAAATGATGGGGCCACTTGCTGGTATTGAAAAGGCATTAGCAAAGATATTCTGAGCGCTGGGTGGGGGATCCCAAAGGAGTACAGTGAGGAAGGCTGTGTAGGTACTGGTAACCTCTGACCATTGCCAGGGGAGCCAGTGCTGGAGAGATGAGAGCCGTGACTATACAGAAAGCCCCTGTTTACTTTCTGGCTGTGTGGGGAGCATACCAGAACACGGGGAGTTTGGTGTCTCTGACTTGTAGAGTCTGTGGCAAGAATGTATGAACTAATGAACTCTCATCCTTGTCCAGACTAGCAGGTACTTTTTGTCAACAGTACTTTGCAGTGTAGCATAAGGCCATAGCCGTTTTGTCAGGGTTGGCGCTGCCTCATGTGGAAAAGCAGGCGATGCCCGCACCTTCCACCTCTCCAGCCACGCGAGCAGGTTGACGGGATCTGTCGGCAGCAACAGAAGTGCTGTGCTGCTGGTGGTTTTTTCTGTGACTCCTGCCTAACCCTGATGGTTTATGAAGCCACTCGCCAACAACCTCCCTGAGCGTTTGTTTTTTGTGTCTGCAGCTGCAGTGCATCTGTGAAAAAGAGGGGAGTCCCTCAGGGTCAGAGCTGAGTTTCATCTGCAGCGCATGAAAAAGATCTGCTGTGCCTGTGCTTCTGAGAGGCCAAGAAAGAGCAGATGGCAGTCGGATGGGACCAAAGTACCTGAGGGGAACCTGCTGTGCAAGTGCCAGCACCAGCTGCAGCCACTTCACTTGCTTGTGAGTGCTGGAAAGGTAGTCTATGAGGCAGGCCCATACTTACTACTGAGTGTAAAGTCTTTTGTAGTGTGGGGTAGCTTTCTCTTGCATGTGTATGGGGAGCTATAAATAGTGGTTGATGGGTGTTCTCCTTTCTTTTCTCCTTAAATTTCCTGCTCTTGCATGATAATTTTGCTTGTAACACCACCTCATGCAGTCTTGTTTGTAGCAGCTGTCCCAGTTATAGCTAGCTCTTTCTAATATCCTGACTCACTCTGCAGGGCTGAGAGCCTCTGGAGAGTTGTGCAGAAAGGTATGGATCTTGAGGATATATTTAAAGGACTTTATTTAGTATGTAAAATAAAAGCAGAATAGTACAAAATGTGTGAAGCATGAAGGTGGACTAAACAGGGCAAAGAAGATGGATGAATGTCTCATATTTAGAGTGTATCCCAAATAGGGGTGGGCTAGTGCTTCTGCCGTGCTTTTTACTACCCACTTAACCAGGGCATGAAGTGAGATCTCAGGTTTGCATGGGAGAGGTGTGTAAAGCTCCCGCTTTAGAGGCTGCATGTGTTGTGTAGAAGATGACAGTGAAGTAGAAAGGGAAAGGACTTCATTGCTGCTCCAGGGTCTTGATTAGATGACTTCTGGTATCTGTTCACCTTCCCAGACCACCTTTATGTGTATTTATAAGAAACAAAATTTGTATACTTGCCACGTGACTTCCCATAGCTGCTGCTGATGAGAGCATGAAAATCTACTTCTCCATTTCTTCTCAGCACTACTACAGCATCTTCTCTGTCCTCACACTGCTGTGAGTTTGCCATCTGAAGTAATATGCTTTCTTGGGGCAATTTTGGAACTCACTGAGAGAGACAGGCTTTGTTCAATTTGATTCACCATAGCCTGCTGTAGAACAGACAGGCTGCACCTTTACCTCTGCCTGTGGGCAATGGTGCTCAGTTTTTCGTAGCTGGCAACAAAATGTCAACACATAGGACCCATGTCAAAGTGTATATGGTACAGGTTAATGGGACAGCTCTTAAAACCATGGGACCAGCTGCAGGATGGGTGTGGAGCATGATTAAGACAAGAGGCCTGGACACTGCTTGAGGTGAGGCATCCCAGATGTTGTGTTCCATCATTCTTGGTTAAATACCTAAGGCCTGGCTGCATCCTCAGAAGAGAATGAAAAACAACTATGTTAGGAAAGGTCTCACACAGTGAATTTTTTGTCTGGTCTTGGTGCTGAATCTGTCTTGAGGTCCTGTAGGAACTGCAGAGTCTCTAGATACCTGTAGCCCCACATTTCTCAAAGCATCCCTCTCCATAGCAGTGTGCTCCTTGGCTGTGGATACTTACTTTGCCTCAGTACAGAAGAAATGGATCCAAATACAAATATGGGAAGGGGCCTTAATCTACAGTGCCTGTGGGAATTATGGCTGTATTCCTCACCGGGACAGGATCCAGCACCTGGAACTTGCAGCAGATTACACTGCTAGAACTGGAGATGTGGGGGGCACTCACAGTCCCCTGGTGTGTGCTTCAGAGGCTCTCTCCCGCATTGCTCCAGGTCTGCTTAGTGCTGACACTGACATATTCAGCCAGCAGCAATGCAGCAAAGCTCCTTGTTGTCTGATTGCCAGCAGAGGTGGTTTTGCCCTCCTGCCTGCTCACTCCCATGAGCATCTCAGTGCACTGAGCTGAATCCAGGGAATGCCGCTTACGGCAAGTCTGGCTCTGTGCTAGGGCCTGGTTCTGGCTTAGTGGCAATGCCAAGTTTATTAAATGCAATACTTGTGATTCAGGAAAAAGCCTAAGGGAAAGCAGAAGATCCTGGTCCAAGAGAGGGCATCCAAGGTGAGAGACAGATGCAAAGTGGCATGCAAAGTGTGACAGAGAAAGCAGACTATGATGAGGCTCCAGGAAGAAAGAGCATGGTCCAAGCCTGCATTTGTGGAGGAGCAGCTGCAGCCAGTTTCTGTGAGCTCAGGAATCAAGGGGTGGGAAGGGAATGAGACGGGGCCTGAAAGGACTTGTGGGTGGTCTGGAGAATTCTGATGTAGGCACCTGCTGCTTCATCTGATAAAAAACTGTTTTGCTAAAATGTTTGGAACAAATTTTAATGGGCGTTGTGTTTATAAATCAGGTCAGTGCTCATCTGACTGCAAATGCTCTAATGTGCTTCTTCGTGACCTCATGCCATCTTACAGGTACAGTCAAACCTGGTTTAAGAAACGGAAAGGGTAGAATTTCACTGCCTTGTTGAGTCACAAATTTGTTAATAGTCCAGTTAGGTACACAGCTTAACAGCTATTCTGCAAAAAAATATTGTATCTCCAAGGAAATGGAAAAGACTTTAAGAAGTCAAGTGTGGAAATATCTTCTAAATAAGTAAGAAAATAAGAAGTTTAGAACGGAAAAGGCTGAATTTGTATGGAACCCTTAGAGGATTAGAAGAGCAAGCTTATCTGTAAAAGCTTATGTGATACATAAAAAGAAGCTCTGTAGATACAGCCTAAGCTGTATGGTATGCAGAAGACTTCAACCAGGGGAAATAGGAGGAGGGAGACATATATTTTTCTGTATTTGATCTTGGTGCAAAAAGCTTAGGCACTTGTAACTTTGTCGGTTTTGGATGTGGTACAGAGAAATCCTTTTGTTTGGATTGTAAACAGCCTGACAGTTATGTGATTTCACTGGTAAATGAACTCCCAAGGCTGTGGATGATCTGATCCACAATGCACTGGCATTTCAGCTTAGGAAATACCCAGCACTCCAGCAAAGGTGAATTGCGTGCATACTGTACAGAGCTGTCTGAGAGAGAGCGTTGGAAAAATCAGGAAAAGTGGAAATATCTGCTGGTGACAGTAAGGAAACTGTTGCGACGGTGATAGAAAAGTCGGGATGACACCAAACTGCAAGAATATTAAGGGAGTTGGTGGCAGCTATCCAGCACAACCTACACTTTGATCAACTAAGTTCCTTGGCTTAGCATGCTTTAAAGTTTGGGGATCCAGGATAAGGAGGCAATATTAAAAGACCAGCTAGTCATTTCTGGTCTTAAATGTGAAATTTTCAAGTCTGGAAAGTGAGTAAAAATGCTATCAAATTAGAACAGTATTTACACATGAATTAGAAATATCCACTAGAGTGAAATACCCATTCAACTTATAAAGGAATAGATGACTACACAAGTACAAGGCAGTGAAATACTGTACTCGCTGTTGTGGAGAGTCTCCTTTAGAAGTCTCTTATGTACCACCTGAGGTTTAATTACTGATGGATTCTAACACTCACCCAGAAAGGGTTGTGATGGTAAAACCCCTTCAGTTAGGCAAAACTTCATTTTAATACCACGCTAGTTTATAGAGGCACCTCTCAGAGCTGTCACATTTATCCGCAGATTTCCTGTCCACCCAAACCAAGATAGGACATTCCCTTGCTTCCACCACTGCAGAAAGCTTCAGAAATGACCCTTAATGCTGTCAATTGCTCAGTACTTCAGTGGCAATCACAGCTGAAGGGAGTTTTGGCTCCTCAGTTTCTACCTACAACTACTCTTTCCTAGCCCCATATTCTCTTCTTCACCCCATTGCACCAGCACAGCTACTTGTGAAGCTTCCCGGCAAACTGGGACAATGAATCAAAACAGAGTTAAAGCAGTGTTATGTCCCTATGTAGTGCTGCCCACCTGAGCTTTTTTAATTGGTGCAAGCCCAAACCCACCTGCTTTCCTCACAGACAGGCCCCAGCTGTGTGTTTCCACCACCTCCACATGGGCTGGTGTAAATGAAGCCACACAAGGAGCTGGGCCAGGGAGCTCATCCATCTGAAAACTAAGCCAGCAAAACAAACAGAAAGCATTGGGCATGGTGCAGAGATCAAGCATTACACTGCTCTTTTGGATGGCAAATTTGATTATTTTTTTATCCTGATTGAAGTTGCGATGTGCTGAGGAAATGGATATCCTGCCATGGGCTGGGACTGAGGGTCAAGAATGCTTTAAGACACCCAAGTATTGCCTCTGAAGTCCTGTGTTGTGAAATTGCCTTCTGTGCTTCCTATTGCAGCTCCAAAATAGCTTTGCAAAAGACTGTGAATGCCCTTAATAAAAGTGCCTGTGCTCTTTGAACATCTGGGGATAGCTACCTCAAAAGGAAGTAATAAACCCCAGGTTTTCCCACAGTTAATCCATTTGATGAAGGCAGTCTTGAAGTCCAGGCTAGTTCAGCCCTCCTGGCCTCAGCCCTCAAAATTAACATCTGGTTTGAGCATAGTCACACTTTGTGCCTGATGAGAAACACCTGAGTGGTGAGTGCCTCCTGGTTGTGGATACTGCTCTGCAGAGAAGGGGAGAGGATACTGTCCCAAGGCCTCCCAGCAAACTTTGTCTATGAACTTTTTATGAAGGGGTAATACGACAGATTTCAGGGCAAATTTTGCTTTGAAAGTTCAGGAGGGTGGACAAGCCATTATTCCCTGAAGGAATTCTTCAGTTTGTGGAAATGAGTATTTCTTTGGGTCCTTTACTCTGGCCTTTTTTTTTTTTTTTTTTAAATTTGCTTTACACTACCACCTTCAAGGATGTTTACTCTGGTATACAGAGATACTGGCTTTATTTGGATGACAAATGTTTGAAATAGAGTAAGTAATTTTACCTTTGTTTGTGGAGGATGCTGCTGAAAAGTTTATGATTTTATGCTAGTTGTTTCAAAATTATTCTCAACCTGTAACTTTTAATACTTAATACTGTAATACTTCTAATACTTACAAAATTTTATAGCTTATAATCTTGAACTGACCAACAGTCTAGTTTTGGGATTTAGAGGAAACTGAAATGGGGACATTGCTGGATTGTTTGAGGGGAATTCAGATGTTACTGATAATTACTCAGTTTCACTGATCTCAGCAACTATTCATCATCCAACCACTGATCTAGTAGTAACATTACAGAGCAATATCAAGCAAAAGCATTAAGTAGAAGATGCCTGGTTTTATATACGTTCTCAGTCAAAAGCTGAGGACAGGTGTCTGTCTTGTATACATCAGTTAAAATTAAATTAATTTCTTAAGTAATTTATAATTCAGAGTTTACACTAATACAAAATCTAACAATATTGCATGAGGCTGTAGATGGGGATAATAGCATAACAACTAATATGCCATGTACTACTTCTAAGGTTGGGGTTTTTTTTAATTCTGTGGACTGTTCTTAATAGAGCCATGAACTAGATACTCTTGGCTTTAACGAGAAGGCCGTTAAGTGTAGGAACGTTCAACCAGCCTACACAAAATTGCTTCCCTTAGCTGCTGTACACCAGCCTGTGCTCACCTTGAATTTCTCTGTGCCTACAGACAATAAACAGCTGGCTGGCGCTGGGGTGTTTGATGGAAACTACGCATCGTATTTCCTTTGACTCCTTTATGTATCTCGTAGTTTCTGTCTTTATTCTGCCAACTGGAAAGTAGCACCAGGGCTGTTGGGACCAAAGTTTTATGAGAGGATTGCCTTCCCATTCGAAAAGTGGATGAATCAATATTATTTCATTTCCATTCTTGTGTTGTGTGAAAATTAGTGAGAGTATTTGTGGGATTATTTGGGGAAAGGTGGTATTTCTACTGGTACTAGCTTGCCAGCTATGCAAGAAAATTGTATTCTTTCATTTTCATGTAAGCAACAATGACTTAAGCATAACTATTTTATTAAACTTATGCAATGATTTGTAGTTTGCATACAGCAGTTTCTATTATATTGGTAATATTTTTCATGAGTAGCCAGCCCCCTTATATAGAAGTATTATTCTAAATATTGACAATGGACTTAATAATTTCCTGAGCCTGAATTCCACTTCCCTAATGGTCTGGCATCACTCTCAAATTAGATGTATTGGGTTAGCACAAGGGTCAGCTCTGCATTTGAGTGCATGCTCTCCAGGTCTTCCTGCAGCCTCTGTGTCAATTGAGATTGGCTTGAGTCTGGAGCAAACACTGGGTCACCACGTATGGGGATTCAGGCACAAGGAGGATTTAGGCAGCGTGGGGACAGCCAACATGGATCACACGGCGCAGCAAACGGAAGTCCACATTCGGACATGACTCTAGGGATATTTGAGAAGTGAGAGAGGAACTGGCATGATGATTTCATGGACTCTAGTTTACTCCTACTTAATATGGCTGCTGAGGTAGGCTGGAGGTCCAGCTCATATGCTGGCTAATGCCAGGAGAAACACAAAGGTAGGCTTGTTTGCAGCCAGGAGCTGGTGCTTGTGCACCACATACTTTTCAAAGGTGAAATGCCAGTGTTTCATTCTTAACTTGCCAAGAGCAATAGGTCTGATGGCTACTGGCTGGTCTCTTTGCTCATCATAAAGTTTTCTTTAGCATGTGAGATATTGCTGTTTGTACTGGCTTATTTACCAGTTACACATTAAGTGTCTCTTATAAGAATTGCACAAGGGTTGAGCAGATGCTATCTGCACTAGCAAAGGTCTCTGCTTTGGCCAGACTGGATGGGGTTTTGAGCAACCTGGTCTAGTGGGAGGTGTCCCTGCCCGTGACAGAGGGGTTGGAACTAGATGATCTGTCTAGTCCTTTCCAACTCTAACCATTGTATGATTCCATGTAGTTTGGAGTACTCCTCCATGTGGGATGGCCCCAGATCTTCTACAGTAACCAGGAATTCCGATGCAAACGTCCCATGTGGCTTACAGGAGTTATGAACTGGAAGAGCTGCTGTAAGTCAAGGCGTCTAGCGGCTTAGTATCCAGAGCTGGTGCCTGGGTTTGGCTTTCCATTTTTTTTCCACAGACAGCTGATGGGGCTTTAGGTGGTAATATGTGACTGTCAATAAATTGATTTCTCTGACTCTGTTTGCAGTGCCATATCAGAAATACCTGTCCATGCTCCCTGCAGAAGGCCTGATAGACAGCATGTCTCCATAGCTCTGTCGCTGCCCATGGGTTTTGACGTGAATTGAAAATGACCAGTATGACAGAGATCCAGATAATGGTTAAAGAAGAGGTTCTAGTTAAATTTTCCATTCTGCTCTTCTCTATATTCCACAACGGGTTTCATACTCATTCCAAAGAGTTGCATACGTGTATTTACAAAGGAAGAAGTGAGATGAAATGATCACGAGCTTAATCACATTATAATTCTCTTTTTGAAATCCATGGTAATTAGTTGCTTTTGGCTTTACCCTTCAGCCACACCTGTATCTAGTTTCTTATCTTCTGGCTCCCCTAATCAAGTCCTCACTGGTTTACCTTGTTATTAATAATGCTAGTTTTGGTCCTGACTGTGTGAAATGTTTATTTTTATCTCTGACTATTTTTCTAATATGATCCTGATTAGAATGCTTAATTTCCAAAATATGTTTTTTAAATCAGTCTTATGAATTTAATTAAGAAAATTAGGATATTGCAGGTGAGATTTAAAGACTACCTGAGAAGACGTAACTGAAAGAATAATTGCTCTTTTGTCCTTTTAATACTTTTCTAGCTGTAAGATTAGGCAGATGAAAAGGAGCAGTGGGAGGAGAGGAGGATGTTAGTGGAAGGGCTAAGAGAGTAAAATACTGGTGCGTGCTACGCTCAAGTATTTATGGGAAACTTTTTGTCTGTGTAGATATCATTAGAAGTTGTGAAAAACATTTTGCTGAAACAATCCTAAGTAAATAACGGCCACTCTGTTAAAAATGCCATCCTTCTGCTTTTATTAATACTGTGACTGCACCGTAATGCATGTGTAATTATGGACCTCTTTCAAGAATGGTGTCCTTCTGGTTTTTTTACGAGCATTGGGTAGGCAGTGCCTTGCTCCCCATTTCTAAAAGTAAACTCTGTGCTGTCATGGCATCTGCACATCAACGAAACAGCTGTAAACAAAGGGGTTCATGCCTGTCTGTCCTTTCGCTCAGGAAGAGTCAAACTGTTGGCTGCCTTCCTTTGTTGTTTTTGAACGTGGACACATCGCTTCATCAAGATTTTTAGAAATATCAGACTTAAGGATAGGAGCAGCACAAACTCAGGCTTTCATTCCCCACAGAGGCAAAAAAATGTGCTCTCGGACATGAGGCAATGTTCTGATGCCCATGAAAAAACAGCTTTATGAATGCATATAAGATATTCTGTTAAGCAGAGCAGAACTACATGCAGGGATGGCCTCAGTCAAGTGGATGTTTTTTCAATGTATCTTTAGATATTAGTTGAAATTTTTTTCCAAAATAACTGTGGGGTTTTTTTGAACATTTCAGTCTGGCATTTTATCTTTACATGTAGCTATGATCCTCATAAAATATTCTAGAATAAAACCATGGATTTTTATTATTAATATTCTTGTGAGCAGTAAAAGTAAAACTCTTTTTAAAATGTACTAAAATCTGATGCCTTAAACATTTTTCCTGGTTAGACAAAGAAAATACTGTTGACTGATACTTGTATTTTGACACTGAAGAGCTTTAAAAGTATATTTTTTAAAAAAAGATTTCCTTATTCCTCATAAACATTTATTCCTTATTTTGCTACTGTCTTAGTTATTCTTCTGCAATCACCCCATGTTATTCTGACTTTCACTCCTAAGAATAACTGTCTGCAAAGAAAATTTGGCTAATTATAATGTTTCTCTGGAATAAACTGAAAGTTTTCCAAGGCACTGAGGGAGCCAAGGCCTCAAGCACATTGAATATGATGCAGTAAGGATTCCCCCCACAAATCCCACCTCTTGCCTCCTTTTTTCTTGTAAGAGAATGTTTCCTGGAGAGTAGGACGCTTCTCTGAAAATGAAAATTGATATACAACCACCCCTTTTAAAACACTTTGCATCTCATGCTAATCCCTTCCTTCAACCTTCAATGTGTGGTCTCGTGACCGAGAACACGTTTAATTCTTTGGATTGCCAGTTTTAAAACGTTGCCAGTGCACTAGGAAGACAGACCTCTTGTGCTTGCTTTTCAGTCACGGGTGTGGAGATGTTGAGTAAAGTTGAAGCAATGTAAACAGCCTGGGCACTGTGAAATGTGTCTTGTAGTTTCAGAAAGAGAGAGACTAGTTTTCCTGTGCCTGGTGCTGCTTGGTTTCCCCTACAAGTTGGCTGTGGTCGGTTAGCGTACACTCGGCAAGCCTCTAACCGGCCGGATTCTTGCATTTACATCAGACACGTGTGGTGTTGTCAAAAGTATCACAAAAAATGTGAGGGTGTGTTAGAAACTGAGTAAAACCAATACGTGGCTCCAGACTTTAGATGTATCTGGAAAATCTGAACAAGAGGAGGTGGAGACAGACTGACAATGCTGTTCGGATATTAAAAGCACATTATACACCGTATTCAGTTTTGAACAAGAACCTCTCAGACTGGAATCAATAACTGCTTGCTTTTTATTTTGCTTATTGTCTTGTGTACGTGAGACCAACGCCACTCACGTACTGCTCAGCGTTCTTCCTCTCAATGCATACCTTTTAGCATAACCCTGAACTTTTGGATATTGATGGCAAAAAGGTAGGGAAAAATAATTTTTTTAAAGCAGAACCTTAAAGACAATCTTATCTAGTTACACCCCTCAACTCTCACTGTTTTTTTTTTAATGCTAAACATTTAGATTGACGTTTAGGAACAAGCAGTTAAAATAGGTCATGCTATTCTTCCACTTAACTTTAGCAGTGCCTTCCCACACAGCAAGAGATACCCTTCTAGGGAAGAGCCATCAGTGTTGGAAGGAAATGGAGCCTTATGCTTGGCTTCTACTATATATTTAAGCACAAAATATGTGGAGAGATATATATGAATGCTGCCTTCCAAACAATTAAAATAGTACTTTGTCAAATGTGACTGCAGTCCTACTGCTGTACAGGTGTAGTCTCCCACACAGTTTATTTCTCTTCCACTGTAGCGTAAGTAATATATAATTTCCATGAGCCTTTAATGTTTTGCACTTTGAGATATTGGGCTGTATTTCATCAAGTTGCAGTTACCTTCTTATTGTTGGTCCCTGATTTTAGGACATTAAAAGCCCTAGGTTGCAAACTTACTAGTCTGCCAAAGAGCTATGTGATGCTATATTTCTGGTTTAATGATTGCTTACCGTATTGCAGCAACATTATTCAGACCCTTTCTGGGCTGATTGCTCCCGGCACTGTTGTTCTGCAGTGCACAGCACTAAATAAATTGATCTTCTATACCCAAAAAAAGGCAGTGGAATAGAAGATTAAACTGGGATGTCATCTTTGTATTAATTTCCCAGAGAGGAAACAGTGAATTCACTTGAATCAGACTGTCTGCCGTTGCTAAGATACTGGCATATGAACAAAACTTCATGGTCAAAAAAAACCCCAGCTAACACATGTGAAAGAACCAGCCCTAGGCACTCGATCTCTTCCCACAGCAGAAAGCTATCATCCATCTACACAGTCACCAGAGGGCTACATGAAATCTTAACAAGTGCTTTAACATACTGATGCTGGAGCTCAACAGAGGTGAATTCGTCCAGAAAGTGTTTAAAGCAGATGTCCATGTGTGAATTTGTCACACTACATTGACTAAGCCAAAACTGGTTTAGCTGGTGCTTCAGGGATTTCTCTCTATATGTGTATGTACATATGTATGTATGTATTACAGAGACAGTAATTGATGCTTCCGTTTGGTGTGTATCAGACTTGCTCCACAGGGCAGGCAAGAGATGATGGAGCAAGTCAGTCCGAAGTGGTGACTGAAAAGCCTTTATCTTGTACCATTCAGAATTCTCCAAGATTCTCAATAATTAAAAGTTTATAGTTTTTAGGCTACAAACAGCACAGTTCATGAAAAAGATTCAATAATCTGTGAAGTGAGAAACCTTACGAAGATGGCTTTTTGCAATACGAGCAAAGACAATAATGGATCTTGTTCAAGCAAACACATGATTAAATCTGAAAATGCACGTTAAGCATTTGATGTGGGAAACAGTCAATACTAATGGAATCCGTTAGTGGAAAGATCCTCTGAAGCATCTGGCAGTTGAGGTGGACTGAAAACAGTGAAAAGATGGGTGCATTAACAATCTGATACTGTGGTGAATGCTAAAACCCTTCGCAAGCAGCAGAAGGATTAGCAAAGCTAAAAGAATCACAGGCTGTAAATTAATGGGACTTCAGTAGAGAGCGATGCTAAAATGACTGGAGAGGTAAACCGAATGGTATTTTCTTTACTGTGGTTCAATAAATTTATTTCTTTCCTCATGCAGCATAACTAGCCCTCTGTTGTTAATGATGTGTGTAAGAGCTCTATTTGATTGGAAATGGAATTGCTAGAAGAACCCAGTGACAGGAAATAAATCTGTCGTAAGTGACTGGAGCTTAGACCAGAAAACAAACCTAAAGAAATGGGGGCTGGTGCTCGTTATTTCATAAGCTAGTTTTAGAAGCAGTAGCGTTAAACCTGCTTCAAACTAAAGGTGTGATGTATTGAAAACCCTGTGCTCAAGTGGACAAAATTTAATGTTAACATCCAAGAACGGGCTGAATTTCAAATATCTACGGATGTTCAGTGGTTTTGAAAAACGCCTGTTGGAGAAGTGGAACAGTTTAGTTTATGCATCGGAGTGGTTCTGTGTTAACGACTGCTGGAACATCCCAGACATTCACGCTCGAGGGCAGACTGAATTTAGGCATGGGCTCAATCCTTAAGGTCTGATTCTTTCCTGTTCTCCTCGCAGTAAGGAACTGTATCCTGCCAGAAGGGAATTGCCCCTTGGATAGCGAAACTTGGCTGCTGGAAGCAGGAGTCTTCCCTATTTATTTTTTGCAGCCATGCCCATTAGCAGGTACAGACACTTTGCAAGCCTTAGACATGCGTGGTATAGCTTCTGGCTGCAGAAAGGCATATTTTAAATAATGTATGTTAATTTGAACAGCTCACTTTCTAGCTAGGGGGAGGTGTTTGTTTCTCATGGTGGTACCTTCCTCTGCTGCCTGTCCTGGATTCACTGAGCTGTTACAGGGAGCTGCCACATCGCCATTACTCCCTTACATGAGTTGTTTTAGTGAGTCTGCACAACCAATTCTGTGGCTTGGTTACTGTCTTAGAGTAATGCATAATTTCAGTCTTATTTTATATGCTCTGAGTCGGAGAAATACCTCTGTGTATATATAGATAAATATATATTATGAAATAATATGCCAGCAAAACCTTTTAGATTTTACAAATCCAGAATATCAAGTGGCTGCTAACCAATATGCTGAAAAAAGCTCTGAACTACATATGTAGACACCATGAGCTTAGAAATTGTATTATATGCTTTAATGAGAAAGTTTGAGTGTGCCTGGACGTTTCTGGCTCTTTCAGAAAGTCTCCTCCTGAGGTCCAGCCCCGAGTTCCCACCATGTTCTGGTCTGTCACGTGTGTTTTCGTGGGTCTGAAATCAGTCACTGGAACTTTGTGATTGTAAGTGAGAGGTTTGCATTTCCCATCTGACAATCATGGTTTTCTTCCTGAGCCCTTACAGATCATCACTAATTTGTGAGAGGGGTAGCGATGTTCAGATTGCATCTAGAGCATTCGTTTAGCAAAGACTGGATGGCAGTGTGTTATCAGTGAGAGATGTGATAAGCGATGTCCATGTGGGAACATCATTTTTCCTGGTTTGTTATTGCTGATGATTCTAACTATTGGTGAATATCACTGAAACGCAGATGTCTCTCTACATATCCCTTGCCGTGGGCACTTTGCAAATTTAGCATCAGGCTGGGATGTTACTTAAGTAACGTTGACATCTGGACATTTTGGGAAGACTTACTCCCGAGAAAGGAATTATTCACTCCTGAGAAAACAAGTCTTACTTGTGGAGGCTCAGCTCAGCATCTTTGCCAAGGTGAAGGAGGCCCCTCGCCCAGCAGCTGATATGTCTGCAGGCTGCAGAACCAGGCACATCTCAAAGAGCTCGCTGTGCTCAGCCCTTGTTTACGAATTGTTAGGATTTATCCTTTTATTTTTCAGGATTCTAATGGAATTATGTGATTCCAAGTTTTCAGGTTAAGTATTAACCCAGCCTGCTGGAAGCTTCTTTTGAATAGAGTTGTCCTGATGGCTTCTCTTGGGCTAGTCATTCAACACTTTACCCAATAAAAGAGAAAATTAATCATCCTAAAGTCACCTAGTTAGACCTGCATTTTGGTAGTGTTTAAATCACATACTGCATGCTGTTGCACTTGGAATTGCTAGGTTTTTTTCTGTTTTCAGAATAAATAAAAGGAGGTGTGAATAACAGTTGTATTATGCACTTTTTAATGATTTTTTAAAATTATATAAGGCCTATGTTTGTTCCGAGAAAAATCTGGAATAATTTCTTTGGGGCTAATGAAATTAAAGTAGTTGAACCCAAAATGTAAGTGACATCGGGATCTAGAACAACAAGCTTAAGAAATAATAGAATAATTAATCACGATAAAGATGAATCAAGTGTTAATTTTCTTTCACAGCCGCTAAAATGATATTTAAATCAACATTAGCTAAAATTGAAAAAATAACCCTGTTCTGGATGAGCAGTTGCCTTGCTTGCAAGCTGCTTCACATGGAATTATTATGCATGTCTTCATTTGAAAGTGGCTTGTTTCCACACTCTACTTCCACCTTCCTCTTTAAATTGCATCAGTTAAAATTCTCCACAAAATTAAAATGTGGTGTTAAAGTGAGGACCAGCAATGCTGTCTGGAATATATTTTATTCCCTGTTACACTATAATTATTCAACCTAGAATAATTATAGAAATGAAATTACTTCAGATTTATGTCGCCTTCAATCAGAACAGAATCTGAGATTGGAAAGTGTGATTTTGATGTCATGTGACTTTCTTGTTTGTATTAAGCAGTGCTGATATGTCTCAGGCAGGACTATGGGTGCTGTTATGTTGTAGAAAGTAATTTGTGTTTAATGTGCTTTTGGGATGTAGCACAGCCGTGTTGAAATATTGTCTGGTTTGAGACCCCCAAACTGCTGGAATTCTTTGTGTGTGGTTCAGCCAACTCTCTAATTTTTGTCATTTCAAAGGAGCCAGAGGGCAGAGCACGGGTATCCCGTGCCAAGAGGGAGTTGTTCAGCACTGGGCTTTGCCAGCACTGCCACTAAGTCATAGCAGATGAAAATTGCAATGGGAGAGCCAGGGGATGAGAAAAGGGCACAGCAGAAGAGCACAGTGGTATCTGGGTGGGTATTTTAAGGGGGATGGGAAGAGCTGGGCTGAAAGTTGCAGTTGGGCTGAGCTCCTTGAAAGCATCATGGCTGAATGCAGCTGTAAGGAGTGTTTTCTTTGCTCCCTTTCACACATCTCCCAAATTGCATAGCACTAATTCCAAGGGCCATCGCTGCTTTGTGGGAGACTGTTCCAAAGACAAATGGCACTTAGATGCTTTTTCCTAAAGCCACACTTTTTGTGGATGGTGAGAAACAGTCAGGACTGAGAGATTCATATATTACAGAGGCAGTTAAGCATAGATACTTTATAATGGGCAAGGATCTTGCACTCAGTTTTTCAGGGAGCAGACTGTGTATTTTTAAAAAATGCAGTAACATGCCTGCATTCGCCATCCTGCAGCCTGATTTCGAGGCACCTCGTGATGCATCTTATATTTTGGAGAGCTGTATCAAATCCATTTTTCAAGTTGAGACAGCTTGTGTGGGATTCATCTCACCTACCTTTGTAATTCCCAGCAATTAGGCTCTATCTATAGTCAGTGGAAGCACAGTGAAACCTCTGGATTGCATTTATCTGCTCATAAGATAAAGTGAATCGTTCTCTCAAGTAACTTGTTTTTCTCTATTGACTGTACAGGCAATCCAGAAGACAAGCTAGCTCTTACTTCGCTAACATCAGTTGAAATGTATTCTGCTCACATTATATCACATCCCTAAGGAAAAATGTACCCACCTGCTTCCTCAGTACTTTTCCTTCACATTGTTATGCTAAAAAAAAGTATTTAAACTGTTTATGAGGGATCCTGCATCAGCCAGAACTTTGAGGTAGAATTGCATCACCTTTGTTATGAAGACATTGGCCAAAAGGTTCTTAGTCTGCACAGGCTGAGTGTTAGGAAACAAAGTCTAAACCAGAACAAAACCCCTCCCACCTGCTTGGTGAAGCATGCTAAATGAAAAGATGTAAAAATAAATTTACCCTTCCTCAGTAGATTTTTGCAGGCTGGGGGCTATTTCCTCCAGTTTTGGTTTCTCTTTTCTACATCTCTAACCCCCAAAGAAAAAGCTCCTCTTTGAAGGTAATTTCCAAAGAGGAACTGAACTAAACTAAGCCTAATTTATTCAACCTGCCTAGAAGCCCTGGAGACCCTTTCTCCCAGGAAACCCATAGAAGTCACTGCTGAAGTGACAGACCCTCATCGTGCCCGTGACCCAGGCCTCCCTGCTCAATGCCTTTCTCCCAGCCCATCTGCCTCCCCCTGCCCACTCTATGTGTCTGATTCTGCTCCCCCCCC
>VXBJ01000836.1:856179-893805 GCA_013400055.1 Nycticryphes semicollaris
TCATCCCTGATGATAATAAGATTTCTTGAGAGGGCTAGCACACGTGCCTGAATGAGTATTTTTCTATCAATTACACTTACCTACATGCTGTCTAGTAGATGTTACTGACTTGTGTCTAGTAGTCTGGGATGTTTGGTAGCTGTGGAAAAAGTTACCATTATAACTGGCCTCAGTATAGTATCTTTGTTCCTGAGTTCAGCAGAGAAACCAAGGCCACAGAACAGTCAGCCAAAATGGTGCAGGAAGTTTATTTATTTGGCTTTTAGGTGCTTGATATCTGATTACAGAGTGTAGGTCAATCTTTTGTATTCCACGGCCACTGCAATGTGATTACTTCTTTTATTACTTCCTTCTCAGATCAACATTTTGCTTTGCTTAAAGACAGGAAAAACCTGCATAGGTGAAATTCATGCACAGGGAATTAAAGAAACTGTGTCTGAATTTGCTATAAATGAATGGTGTCATCACTGTACATAGTGTTTAGATTATCTATCCTATTGTATGTGAAACCTCTCCCCTCTCTGCAGAGGGTATTTATAATGTGAAAGCAGCTAACTAATATTTAGCAACTAAAGAACTAATTGTTAGTAAAGAGAACTCTGAAAATCATAAACAGGTATTTAACACTTAACTGTTAGTAGAATTCCTTTTCTGGATAAGCGTATAATTCTGTCTATATTACCTGGTGCCTGAAATCACGAATAACTTCTCACACCATGCATTTATTAAATAACAATTGCATCATAGCATTTAATATGTTTTCAGTAGTAAGTTAAACCTTCCTTGTATGTATCACGGAGCTGATGAACCGTCAATACAAACTACATCACAACTGAAAATGTCCTTGCAGATAGATCCCAGGCTGCCTAGGGCATCATGACTGCAAGCACACAGCTGGCTTGAGTTACTCTTTTTGTGTCTGGTGGGGGTTCTTTTTATCAGCTGGATCCCCAAAATTTGGAATGGAGGAAACTTGGTTTCCTGAGGCAGAGCAGGTTTTGTATCATGCCCTTCGTTAAGTACGAGTAGGTTAGTTTTTAGGCAGACCCTGCTTTCCCTTGTGAATAAATTTCTGATCTCACTCATTGCCTTATCCATGGAGCTGGAACCCACACTGATACTCTTTGACAGAGTCCTGGTGGGTTTGACAGGGGAAACCCAGGAGGCCCAGCTGCATACATCAGATCAAGCACAAACAGGAGCAAGCAGCAGCAATCTCAATACAGGTAAGAGCATATCAACTTGCAAATTAGAGATGGAAAAAATATATATGTTGTGAGAATAAAAATTGGTGGGAAAGCCCCATACCCTCAATCCACACAGCGTCTTGCTGAATGCAAAAATCATTATCAGTTTCCTCCTGAGAAAAAATTCAAACAACCAAGCCAGCAGGTTTAGGCATATGTATGTCTATCTGGCTAGAAGCTTCTGAAAAATTTGCCCCAAAGCTTGGCTGAAACCTGCCAAAAACTTTTCTAACCACAAGAGAAACATAAACAAACAAACTCCAGTTTTGAGCGAAGCAGATACTTCAAATGAAAGTGCTAATTGAATCCCATATCTGATAAACAGATTGATGGAAACTTATCAAGTAAGTCTTCTGGTGAGAATAGGCTCAGGCAAGGCAGCAGCTTCTCCTTGAACTTGAACTGGCCCCGACTGTGCAGTAACACACGGTGGGGAAGAGGCATAAGGCCTGGGGGGTCCTTACAGCCTGAGAGTGAAAGCAATAAAAGGTGGAACCAGACACACTTCACGTTTGCAGGACGGGTTGGTAATAGAAGGGTGGAGCTGCATTTCCACCGTTGCACCGTGCAGCAGATTGACTTTCTCCCTGTGTAATAAGGATAACACAAGTCTCAGCTCTTCACCAGAAAACTTTGGAGACCGCAGAGCAGCATCTTGCTTCTCAGTTTCAGGCAGCTACTTAATCACCCTTTAATCATCTGAGGTGGTTGCCAAATTTTTTCTGAGGGACTAAATTAAGGATTATTTAGGGAGTTTTTCTCCCTGGATATAGTTTTTATGAAAGCAACAAGCATGACTAATTGCAAAGTAATAATAGCTGAAAACTAAAATTAAACTTTATAAAACCTCTGAAGAAAATCTTTTATTTTGATTTTTTTTTTTTTGGACACAGTAAATCCTGAGTAAGCACACGTAGAATGGGTTTATGTCATCCTGAGTAAAAGCATTTACTGCAGTGATGTTGAATATCCTGTGTTTGTTTGCACCAAGCTTTCCCCTTTGCACTGCATTTTTTGCAGAAGGCCCCTGCATGTGTTTGTTAGCTGGGCAATGCTCAGAGCTGCAGGCTTGGAGTCAATCTGAGACAGAGGTCTGCTCCTCTGATGGATGGGCTCTTGCAAGCATCTGCTTTCTGCGTTGACATCCCAAAAAATGTCAAGGTGAGGTCACACAACAGCTTGGGGTGTGACTTGTAGCTAGCATCTGAGGTCCAGCTAGCATCTGGGGTCCAGCATGCGTGAAAATTACCTAGACTGAACAGGTCAATGTTTCTGCTCTTGAGCCAAAATGGAAACCCGACTATAAAGGAGAATCACGATTGTTTTGGAGATGCAGGAATGAATAACAATATTACTTCCATTTCTACTGCTGTCTAGGAAGGGGTACTGCGGGACCTCCTGTAATGACATCCAGATGGCACCGAGGAAAAGGAAATCTCTGGTTTGTACACGGAGGGGACCAAGTCTGATCTGATCATTGAAAGAGAAAACAGATGTGGAGAGGGAGGCTGGGAGCAGTTGGCACTGGAGATGGGAGCGGCAGCCCGCAGACACCGCAGTGTCGTATCAGCATTGAACACTGTGGTGACATGGGGCTCAGCTCAAGGCGGGCTGCTAAGTGCCTTAGCAGGTTTTCAGTCCCAGTTTCACTCTTAATGCTACCTGTGTTAATTATTTTAAAGCTAGATTGGCTGCGTTAACAAAGGCTCCATCTGCAGAATCAAGTCCCATGTCCATCAGCCTGGAATGGGCATCCAGGAGTTGAAGACCAGATAAGGCTGGGCCCGGCTGAGAAAACTGGGAAGACTAAAAGGTGGTACCAGTGAGTGGATGAGATAAGAAATCTGATGTCGAGGAGAACAGACTGGAACAGGCAGTGAAGAAATGCTCTCTGATTTGATGTGATGCATGCTGAGCAACGCTGAAAGCACAAAACATGAAGTAAATCCTCTGTCAGTGATCGCTGCTCATCTGAGACACAGAGTGCACTTGTGCCCTCTGAAAAGAGCTGTATATGAGCACGAAACGAGAGACAATGTCATAAAAAGGGCAAGGGAAGAAAGAGGCTGCACAGGGAATCTTAATCGCAGCCTTTCTTGACTTTGAGGCAGAGTTGCCAACCACTCCATTGTCACAGGTTTTTCTGTGCATGAGATAGGCTCCTGTAGATTGTTAAGTAAAAATATACTATATGGTTTTGGATGTAAGTGAAAAAACCTGGATAAGGGAGGGTTTCTACCTCTTCCGTAGCATAGCATGGGAAAACAGCTGTACAACAAGTTTTTGGTTTGTTTACTTTTTTTCCTGGAAGAGTCCCATATTGGTGTACTGGTTAGAGGTACCAGAATATCAGAAAAAATGGCTTATTGAATGGGAATAATATAAGGACATTTGCTTGGAAAATAAAAGCCCCATTGCTAGAAGTTGAATCTCTTTTCCTCTCTCTTTTTTTTTTTTTTGTATGTGTGTGTTAATTCTTTATATTTTTACCTCCTAAAACATGCATAGTAGCCAAGATATAATATGCTTTTCATATAACTCTGTTTTTTAACATGCTGAATTAAATCTGCTGATCAATAGCCCACTGTGTTTGGTAGATTTGACCTTTATCCTTTTGCTGAGCTGCTAAATGCAAACTCCTTTCACCAATATAACACGATTAATGCAGATTATCAGAGAGTAGATAGAATATTCTCTATGCTATTTTACTATCTAATAATCTATGTGAGGGTAAAACCTGATCTGATGTTACACATAACATCAGCAGTATGAAGAGGTGTGACATTCAAATTAAAAATGATACTGTTTGAATGCCTTTTAATAGCCTGTAGGGAAGTGTGGTATATATAATAAAAAATATGGATTTCATACCTGCCTTTCCAAAACTTCCACGACAGGGAGCATCAAGTAAAATTCTGGCCTTTATCTCTAAGCAATGTCTATGTGAACATTCAGCTAAGTCTGTTCACATATGGCAGGCAACAAAACATGACATTACAACTCATTGCATTGTTAGTTTGCTTTCCAGAATTTTGTGAAAGATGTTTCTGACCAAACACTGGAAGCCAGGACCGAACACAGGGCAAGGCAACTCAAACAGTTGCCATTCCCAGTTCCTCATCGCCACAAAAACCCATCATACATTTGTGAACTTACTTTGCTCCGACTTAAAACTCTCTTGGCTTTTACAAGGCTATGCCAGTACTTCAGGCTGATCCAGATGCTGCCAGTCATCCATGGGAATGATGGTCCTAGCAATGATGGTCCTAGCAAGACCAGCCTTCAGAAGTCCCACACCCTGGAGACCGGGTGGAAATTCTGGAGAGAACAGTCCTGTGAAGAGGGGAGTGAAAACCAACCAGGCACAAAACAGAGAAAGAGATAAAAAGAACTTTCAGGGGTTGGCAACTGAAAAGATCCAAGAAGGCCAAGAAGAACAAGAAGCCCAGGTGTGTAACAGACTCTGCTGTTCACCTTTCAGCACTTTGAATACTACTCTAACTACATGAAATAGTTCCGTGATGCACAAAGATGGCCCCAGATAGGAAATGTGCACCTGCGTTTGGGAGAAAATAAGTGAAAAAAAAAATACCGCTCCAAATTTTGCAGTCTTAACTTTGTACTTGTTGAAGCTCTGCTCATACAAAGGTAAGCAAACACCCTGGCAAGGTCACAAGAGTCACGATTTTTAGCTCTTTGACCTGCTCCTTTAATAAAGAGCCAAAGATCCCTGGTTTTGTTCATGTCAGCTGGGAATCCTAACACTGGCTTCTATTACCTGAAGCCCAAATATGCAGCAAGGATTTCTTCCAAGTAGTTTTAGACATGAGGATATTGGCACTTCTTTAAAAAGATCCTTATTCCCCCGAGATAATTTAGAGAAAAAAAAAAGGGGGGAAAGATTATTAAAATCATCTAGACCCTGTACAGAAGGAATCTAACCTGGGACCTTTCTATTTTTTCTCTGTGCTGCCCACTAGAGAGGAAAGCAGTCCAGGCTGGCTGGGTGTGAAGGGATCAAACCAGACAGCTTGGTGAGGTGTTTTGCAGAAAGAGGGACACAAGTTCTGGAAGCAGTGTAGTCGCATCCAGCACTGCCCAAGGGAGTGCATTTTCCTTCTAAACCTGGGTTGCCAGAAAGGCCAGTGGGGGATGCTGCTGCTCAGGTTTTGGAAATGACTACTTGACAGCTATGTTTGGAGCTACAGCAGTTGCAGAGTTGCTGACTACCATACTCTGATATCCAAAACACAACAGACTTAATAATTTTAATATGACACTCCTTTAAAATATTAATTTTTCAATAATAGGCCTGTAAATGAAAGCATATAGATACAAAACATGTTCCTGCTTGGCAAACTAAAAAGCACAATGAGGTTAATAAATCGGTATACACCTCGTCGAGTTGCAATGCAGCTTTTTTGCCCACTTCTTCTCAGAAACCCTTCTGAGTCCATGCCCTTCTCCCTGTAATCGGTGTTCCCATCACAGGAACTACTTTTTGCCTGCCACGTGCTTGGACTTATATACTTCTAATACACTCCTACAGGAGAGGATTGAGGGGGCTATTAACATAGCCCACAATTAACTTCCAGGCTCCCCCTGCCTCTGCAAAAAGTGAGCCTATCATGGTCTCAAACTGAGTCAATCTGGTCTAAAACAGGTCTAGCAAAAATCCAGCCTCGCAAAAGAAAATAGAGGTAGATAGGTCTAGTGACTCTAACCAGACCGCGCTTATAAGCTTAGTATTTCTTTTCACAAAAATGATCATTAAGACAATAAATTTTATTTCTGTACTTGGCTCTTTTCAAGCCAGTTGGGTCATTGTTTTAGAATTATTCGGGAAGGGATCCATTGCAGAATGTAGACTCAGTTTTAGGTGGTCAAGAGAACGCACAGCACAAGGTTACATCTGCTGGTGTGTGAGCTAATGTCCACTGAAGTCCATGCAGAGCTTCACCAAGATTCCTCTCCTAAGGGCTATCTTTGACATCTTTCAGTCAGTTAAGAAATACATGGTCTATCTGCTTACTGTCACTGTCCAGGGCAGCATATTTCTCCCAGGTGGTATTTCATGCTCTACTGCCTGTCTTTCTAAGGGAAGAAGTATGCATAACAAAAGTGTTTCTAATCCTACGTGGAGCAAAGCAAAGGTGTGCTGCTGTACAGCCTCTCCCTCTCAGGGAGCATTGATTTCAGACAGTACAAATAAGATTTTAGTACCTTCCCACATCCTAGGAAAACCAGTGTCTGGGGTGTTCTGTGCATCACCTGAAGATCCAGGATCCCAGACCACGGAATTAAGAAAAAGGTGTGGGATTAATTATTTTTTTTGTAATACTATTTTCAGTGTTTCCCAGACCTAAACACTATAAAGTACGGATATAGCCTGTAAGACCAGTCTTCCTCCTTACTATCTTGACGTATGTAGTCTTACTTTCTTCGGAATAGTATTTCAGTGCATGAATGATAACCTGTAAAAGATAGCCTTTCAACCCAGAGAACAATTTAAAATATTAGTAATATTTAACTGCTTCTGCATTTTCTGATGATGGTAGGATTAAATTGTCCTTCCTTCACTAATTCCTATTTCTTAATTTCCACACCATCTCTTCCTGAAGAATCATAAAAATGCCCCATTTCACAAGATCTATGTTCATGCATTTTCAGTTGGAGGCTCCAAGGGCACTTAGTGAAGGCATCAGTGGTGATGGAGCTGACTAAGTCATTATTGCACAACAAATTGCTTTTTCTTTCCCTGATTTCTGCCTTGTGGTTTGTTCTTCTCAAGAAAAGACGACCCCAGCAGTGTCAGCAGTAAGCACAATAGCAAGAGGACCTAAGTCTTCCACTGTAGCTGCTGTTTGTGATGGATCCAGCTGTCCTTAAGAAAGACTTCAAAACAAACTGCCAGGCAGCATGAAAACTGATTTTTACAAATAAGAGCAGCTCTTCCTACCTCAGACTGAAGGTCTCCAGAAAAGCTGGAGATGCCAAATTCAGTGGGATGGATATTCAGTCATCACCCTGTGAGGTAGTTTGTGTGCAAGAATGAATCTTGACTTTCACTGGTGTCATACCACAGAACTTGGCTGCTTTTTCGCTGTGAGTAACCACACTTGATCCCACAGCTTCAAAATCTGTGGTCTCACTTAAACTGTGTATTTTCCTGTGTACACCTGCATCAACTTGGCTATAAGAGTTACCAAAAGTATATTCATCTTCTTAAATAGCATCTGTGGACTTGGACCTGTTGGAACAGGTCCAGTGGAGGGTCATAAAGATAATCAGAGGGCTGGAGCACCTCTCCTACCAAGACAGGATCAGAGTTGGGTATGTTCATCGTAGAGAAGAGAATGCTCTGGGGAGACCTGGTAGCAGCTTCCAGTATCTAAAAGAGGCCTACAGGAGAGATGGGGAGGGACTCTTGATCGGGGAGTGTAGTGATTGCATAGATTTAAATTAGATACTAGCAAGAAACTTTTTCCTGTGATGGTGGTGAGACATTGGAACAGGTTGCCCAGACAAGTTGTGGACACTCCATCTCTGGAGGTGTTCAAGGCCAGGCTGCATGAGGCTTTGAGCAACCTGGTCTGGTGGGAGGTGTCCGTGAACATGACAGGGGGGTTGGAACTCGACATTCTCTAAGGTCTTTTCCAACCCAAACCATTTTATGATTCTATGACATTAATTTCAAGTCCTTTCAAGGTTTTTCTTCTTCAGAAGAGCAGGTATCAGAGACAGCACACACAGGTTATTATGGAATTGTATAGACAGGCCCAAATAATCGATTTATCTCCTGTAACTTCTTTGTCCTCAGCCGTAATGTGACAAAAAGGTCCACGTTTGTGTCTGCATCCAGACAGTGATGTTGCTTTGTTCTTGCAGAATAATATATTGAGGCTTTGTTTTGAGACACAAAACATATCAAGGGATTGATGGAAAGGAAGACTGAAAAAGCCAGGTTCAATGCTGCCCAGAAACCATTGACAAATGGTAGGGACATATGTTAAGATAAAAAAACATATGCACTTCCCTATTTCAGTGCTTTCTCACTCTGTAGTTGCAGGTGCTGATTTATTTTTAGTGCTGGGTGGCTGGGAGGAGGGGGGGCCATGTGGCCCCAGCTTCTTCTTGGTGAAGAGAAGGTGAGGTGGAGAAGAGAGATGGCACTTTATCTTGATACACTCTCTCTCTCTCCAGAGTAAAAGTAATCAGCCTTTTCTCTGCTTTCCTGAGGATCCTGCTCTCCATCAAAACTCCCATCCAGTTCTCTCATGTTTTCCCATGTCAAAATCCCAATAGTCACTGCATTCCTCTCCTTCCAAGATCTTCTGAAAGCTAATTTCTTCTCTGATGCTTGCAAAGAAATTAACACTGATGGGCTGCTACTGCTGATTTGTGGGGTACTGAAGTATGGTCATCTCAGTTTGTAAACAATTGAGTTTTCAGTTCTACAGCTTAACTTAAATTAATAACAGAAAAAAAAAAAGAAAAAAAAAAGAAAAAACAGAAAAAAGTGAAGTTAATTGAAACCAAAGCTCTTAAGATGTTCTTACCAAGGCCAAAACAAAATTTAGTTTCTGTCTGAAAAAAGCTTCTCAGGTCATTTTTGGAGAACAGGGATAGTTTGGCTTATGTTTCCTAAAATGGCCCTGATGTCTACCCAATTCTAAGCCAAAAAAAAAAAATTCAGAATGAAAAAAGTGAAAAAAAACTCAAAATGCTAAACTGAAGCCTTTTAACTTGTTTTGAAGTTCTGTTTCAGTTGTTGGGAGGCCAAGTCAATCTGACAAATTAAAAGTATTCCAAATCAGTGAAGAAGTGCATTGTGGAAAATTTAAGTCAGCTGGAGATCATTGGTGCGTTTTCTTTTATCCATCATCTATCTCCTGTTTCCATCATTATCTCTTTGAAGCAGAGCCCTTGGTCAGATAGCCACTAAAAAGATGGGTTGTTGTTTTATTACTGTGGCTTGTGTGCCTGCCTAAAAGAAACAATAGGCCCAGATTTCCAACCCAGTGAGGTTATATTTGCCCTCCTATTTCAGGTCTGAATTTTTAGTCTGTGTTCAGTTTGCTGCATTGCTGTAGTTCTGAGTGCTGCATTGATGAATCTCTCCTCAGTCCCAGCCACCCCCGCCTGACAGGCAGCAGTTCTTCCTCCCACCGGGGTCACTGCTTGGATTTCTGAGCATTTCCAAGTAAGTTCATGTCACAAGAGTTTTGCACCTATGCCACCAGGGGAAGCAAGAAGCCAAGAAACACACAGAAGTACAGTGTGAGTATCACAGAATGATAGAATCACAGAATGGTTAGAGTTGGAAGGGACCTTAAAAGATCATCAAGTTCCAACCTCCCTGCCATGGGCAGGGACACCTCCCACCAGACCAGGTTGCTCAAAGCCCCATCCATCCTGGCCTTCAATACTCCCAGGGATGTGGCAGCCACAACTTCTCTGGGTAACCTCTTCCAGTGTCTCACCACCCTCAAAGGAAAGAATTTCTTTCTGATATCTAATCTAAATCTCCCCTCTTTCAATTTAAATCTTCTACCCCTTGCCTGTCACTTCACTTCCTGACAAAGAGTCCCTCTCCAGCTCTCCTATAGGCTCCCTTCAGATATTGGAAGGCTGCAATAAAGTCTCCCTGGAGCCTTCTCTTCTCCAGGCTGAACAATCCGAACTCTCTCAGCCTGTCTTCATAGGAGAGGTGCTCCAGCCCTCGGATCATCTTTGTGGTCCTCCGCTGGACCCATTCCAACAGGTCCATGTCGTTTCTGTGTTGAGGACTCCAGAGCTGGACACAGTACTCCAGGTGGGGTTTCACCAGAGCAGAATAGAGGGGCACAATCACCTCCCTCGACCTGCTGGCCACGCTTCTTTTGATGCAGCCCAGGATGTGGTTGGCTTTCTGAGCTGCCAGTGCATGCTGACGGCTCATGTCAATCTTCTCATATATCATCACTCCCAAGTCCTTCTCCTCAGGGCTGTTCTCTAGCCATTCTCCACTCAACCTGTATTTGTGCTTGGGATTGCCACATCCCAGGTGTAGAACCCTGCACTTGGCTTGGTTGAACTTCACGCGATTTGCACTAGCCCACCTCTCAAGCCTGTCCAGGTCCCTTCTGGATGACATCCCTTCCCTCCAGCCTTTTGACCATGCCACCGTGCTTGGTGTCATCAGCAAACTTGCTGAGGGTGCACTCTGTCTTACTGTCCATGTCTCTGACAAAGATGTTAAAACTAACTAAAACATCAGTAACTACCACTGGTGCAAGATTTGTCCAAAGGTACTGAAACAGATAGTAGTAATCCTGATTTACTGCTTATTACAGTGACAAGATTTTCCTTTTTATATGTTAATTTTCAGACCCAATCCCACCTCCTCTTGTTTGTCTGATCGTGTATGTCTCCGTGCCCATCTGGAGGTGGATTGCCTGAGTCCTGGTTACCCTTCACTTTCTGTATTCGTTTGCAATGATGATTTGTGCCCCTGAGGTTTGCTCAGTGTGTAACGGTACAAATGTGGCAGACGAGGGTGGATTGCAGTTCGCATCTGTCGTCCAGATGTCTCACAATTCTCATTCCCTCTTCTGAAAGAGACTGAGGTCACATCTGATAAAGACATCCGTGGCTTTGCATGTGGTGCTGGTGAGGAAACCCCATCTCATCTGTCACTGGCAAAGTTCCCTGCCCAATTTCCACGGGCACAGTGAGTGTCCTTGGTGGTCCTGGAAGGCTGTCACCCACACACGGTGATAAAACTGTATTCTGGGACCTTGAATGGGCTGCTCATGAATGCTGCACATGTAATAAACTGTTCCAGGTTTGATAGCTTGTGGCGTAGCCCACATCTCTGCCCCCACATCTTGTGTACAAGGCTTGTCTGAAGATAAACAGCCTTAGAATATGCTTAGTCCTGCAGAAAGAGCCCAGGGAGGCATGCTATTAATGCTGTGTCTGTACTTTTCAGTTCTTTCATTAGGGAAAACATTTCCAGTGAGAGAGACAAACTGGTGAAAAGCTGAATTGTTGCACCGAGGGGTGCCCCAGAAGGGTTTCTTTCCCCTGTTTTGCTTATGTAATTGTATACTTGTCAGAACAGTGACTTTCCCACTTTCACCCAGTAGAAGTCACCCTCTCCCCATTCTTTTTTCTGGGGACAATTAATCTTTAATTGTGTGTAACCAAGGGAAGAACTCCAAAAGAAGAAATTAAGGGAAACCTATTTCCAGACTGTCTAAAGTGCTGATGAGGCCACTTTTCTGAGAGGTGGGTAAGGCAAGTTCATGTTCCAGTTCTGAGTCACACAGAGGGGATTTGAATGGATGAGCATGACTGGACTGGAAAAAGAGCAAAGAAACTGTAGGACATAGTACATTAACAGGTAAACTTCAGACACTGTGTCAAGGTTTTGATCACCTAAAACCTTTCACATTAGTCAGTGATTAATGACAACTCTTCAGGAAAAATGAAAATAAAATTGGAAAACAGTAGTGTTGGTGAAAAAACAAACAAACAATCCTGTATTTGAAAGACATTCTCCCTTTATTTTCCTTCAAGGTGTGTGTGATGTCTTTGGTTATCTTAGGAGCTGAAATTTTGGAAAAAGTCAATATATTGGAAGCAGAAGATAGAAGAACCATTTTCTTCTCCACAGTACCCTAGGAAATATTTGAGCTTGAATTGCTTTAGTGAGAAAGCAATGTATCTGCTGTTTAATTAAGTGTAAAACCCACATGACAAATAATCTTCCAAGTTAGATCTAGAAAGGCCAGTTATCCCAATCAAAATAGAGCACGTAGGTATACAGGACTTTATGAAAGGCATTAGCTCAAGGCAGTTCAAAACTGTTAATTTGATTCTTGTCAGGAAAATTACAAATGAGTAATTTTTAAAAAAATGGAACAAATGGGGTGGTGGTCAAAGTTTAATTAGAAATTATGTACCTGCTCAGTTTTTAATGGCAATAGACAAAATGTTACAGTACTGTAAAAGAATAAAAAGGAACTGATAAGCCTCAGAAAATTTGACATAAGTAGAAAGGTTTTCTTGAATACACATATTCAATCTCAGTTCTAGCCAGAGCATCTGTCACTCATCCTGGAGTGAATCAGTGTGTCAGCACCACAGAAGCAAACCTAAGGGGAGAGAGAGGTGTTAGAAGTCACCCCCACGTCTCATGTTGAACAGTGTATGCCCCCCTGCATTAACAGTGCTATTCCCAGAAATACTAGTCAACCCTTTCTTAAAAAGAAGAGTTGTTAGGGGGTTTGAACATATGACCAAAAAGACAAAAGTAACTTTGGCAATTTCTTTTTTTTTTTTTTTTTTCTAGGATTTTATCATTTAGCAATGATGTGAGCACAAGGATAACCACAATGGTTATTAGGGAGCTAAGTTACTTTTTGCATCCTGCAGTGAAGACAATGAGGGGGGAGGAGGAACAGGACAAACTAATTTTATTTTGTTTCCACTGCTCTTCTAGCATCTGTGCATTTTGAGCTTAGGGAATTCTGTGATTTTTCTATTTAGTTACTGGCAGTGGATCTCTCTTCTGGGTTGTGAAGGAACTGATCTCTCTTCAGGCTTTACTTATGCCCACATAAGCTTCTCACCTCCTTAGCCTCCCCTGTCTAGGAGTGCCAGAGGCTTGCTATACTCTGAGGGACAAATGACCTTGTTTTCATTGTTTCAAACCTGGCTTTCACTAGCTGCCTTTAAGGCCCATAAAAATTCCATGTGGCCTCCACTTTATTGGAAAAACTTTTTGGTTGGTGATGGCCTGGCTTGTTTCATCAGAAATTAGTTTCCCTCAGACTAGGGGTTACCTCAGAATACTGTGTCATTTTTTGCCATCGGACTTGACCTGATTTCTTCCAAACTTCATTTGACAGAAGCAAAAGGGGCATGCTACATAATTCATTAGATACCAGAAGCGCATTAAAAATGTATTTGACAAGAACTAATCCCAGCAGGAAATCAAATAACAGCTTATTTCCTCAAAACAGTCTTGATGGAGCAGGCCCATGTTTGAACATTTGAGACTTTCTTTATATTAATTAGGGGAAAAAAATAACTAATCATGCTGCTTATGTTAAAAAAACCCAACCAACCAAACCACAAAAACAACAACAAAAACCATCAAAAAAACCCCATGGCAAGGTCAGTTGAACAGTTGGAACTTAGTGAACCCCAGCAAACAGCGCTGTGCTCAAACCCAAAATACATGTACCTTCAGGCAGAAGCCTAAAGAAAAACTAGTTTGTTGAATTATTTAGTGAAAGCAGCAGATCCTGGATAAACCCCTTTTTTCATCTGCTCAGCTCCAGATAAATGGCATGTGTAGGTAACCTGTGCTTGCAGGCGAGCTCGTGCCCATGTGCAGAAAGGAACCATACAGAGAGGCTGGTGATGTGGCAGTTGCCCCTGATGCTTGTGGTTAAAGGGCAAGTAGTCTAAGGACAGAGGTTTTACTTTGAGTTCCCACACTGGAACAGCGTTGCCTTATGTCAGGATATTTATAGCAATTCACTATATGCTTTGTGCAAAACTGTCAAGCAAGCTACACGACCCCATTTTAACATCAGCCAAACATAAACTATTGATCGCCAGGCTGTTTAGATCTCTTCCCCTTAACTCTTAGGTTTTGACAAGAAACATGCTGCTGCATAAGATCTGGAATACCGTCACACAAAAGTTTTCAGAGCAAACATTTTTTGTTTCTTATTTTTTTTCTTTTTTAATTTTTTTTTCCCCCGTCAGGAACAGCCGGTATGGAAGAAATCAAAACATCCTGTAGAATCGTGTCAGTTTGTGGATCAGTTCAGCAGAAACAAGGCAATGTTCCCAGAGAAATTTTCTCTGTTTTCCTTCCCGTCTGATGTCCTCCCTTCCAGCTTGTTTAAAAGGCAGCTGCCAAGCCCAGAGTCTGGCAGCCTGGGCTGGGAGTCCCAGGGTTTCTTACAGTGCAACGGGCTCTCTTCTTTAGGTGAGAAGGGAAGGAGGTCAGGTATCCCCATCCCTTTCAAATTAAGTGTGAAGTATACTTGGGATTTTTTTCCTGTAGTTTTTAGAACTGTTCAGGGGGTTTTGACCTGTTGAGCTTATTCTTTGATATGGGAAGTTTTTACGTGGAGGGAGATGGGCACCGAAAGAGGCAGGAGGAGAATGGGAAAGGTATTCCTTATTGCTTGGCAATTTGAAATTCTTAATGGATAAATGATTTCCTTCCTCTCCCAAAAGCATCTCCTGCTTGGTACTCTTTAGGAACAATCTTCTCAGATCAATGGCCTATCTAGGACAACATACATTTTCAAATCCCAAACCAGATATTTAATGAGAAGGTAGCTCCTTTTCAATTGCCTTCATGCATCCTATCAATACTCCTAGCATTTCATCAGTAGTTCCTTTTCCACCCAGTCTGAGAAATGCATGCCTTTCCAAAGAGTTCTGCTGCTAATTAGGCAACTAAAGGAAATGACCAGAGCTGCAAAAGTGCTTAGCCCTAAGTCTTTCCTATTAAGAGCAATGGTAGCTGCTGCATATTGCAAAATCATGAAACCTCTGCTGGTTGCCTGCCTAGAAAATGGCTCGTCATTGCTACCTGTGATTAAGGTGAGAGAAGAAAGAGATTCCATAATTGGGAAAAAATTAAAAAGACAGAAGTTTTGTGCAAAAACATGAAGTTATTAGTTTTCAGTTTTGACTAGACATGTCATTTACTGTCTAGCATAAATTTTAATACAAATTTGAAGTACAAAACCAGGTTGAAATACAAAAAAAAAAAAAAAAAACCCAACCAAACCCAGCAATAAACCAACCCATAAGCTGGAATATTAAGTCTAGATAAATTTAAATACCTGTATGCCAATTTTAATACACTTTAATCAGATGAAAACCACAACTAATCAAAACTGCTTAGTATATGTAGCATTTGGGGCTTTTATTGTTTGAAATATCACTATTAAATGAGATAATACCAAGAAGTCCTTGTTCTTGAGGCATGCATCAAATGCTGAGCCATTTCTTTCCATGAGCAATTTTTGCATGATCAGATCTCCACTGAAATTTTATAGAGTTTTGTATCAAAGACTTATTCATTTGGAAGCAGTTCATCACTAGCGAGGCTAATTATTCAGTGTAAGATAAGAGCTGAATGTCTTGCTTTGTAAGAGACATGTTTCTGAGATCTATTAAAAACAGTGTTTAGCTCCCAGCCAGATGCCACATTTCACTTACCATTTGCAAATCTTTTATGTAGATGACATAAATGAGTCAGTAAAACTGAAGTAATACTGTTCGTGGGAATTTTATTCTTTGGCAATTTTTTGGCTATGTTTCCATTTTATTTTCCTCATAAAATCTGTATATTTGTTCCACAGCTGCACCTCTGGCTCAAAGAGTTGGTGGTTGTGACTCATTGAAGAATATGACCCATGTTGGTTTTTTTTAATAGCAAGAAAGGAGTATCTGTCAATATGAGATGTGATGGAATGGACATTAAGAAGATGCTGATTTAGCCTTACTCTAGAATCAGGCTTGTATGACATAAGTTTTCAAATTAACTGCATCTCTTGGCTGTATTTTCACATTTTAATGTGAACTGTATTGTGAAGATGTATTCATGTTTCATGTCACTGAATTATATATTGAAGATTCAAATCACACCTGTCTTGGTCCCACCCCTATTTGGTGAGTCTGGGCCTTTGGGGTCACCTTACTAATAGACTGTATCTTGATTGATGTTTCCAGGCATGGAAATAATTAATATAACCAGTGGTACTGAAACTATTGGAAGAAAAATAATTTCTAGTTGAAGCGTCTGCAGGAACAGAGCCCATAATCCTCAGGTAAGTGTCCTGGTTTCAGCTGAGATAGATTTAATATTCTTTCTAGTGGTTGCTGTGTTTCAGGTTTGGTATGGAAGGTATGAAAGGACTATCAATAATGCATTTGTTTTAATTGTTACTAAGCGGTGTTTATACTATTCAAGGACTTTTTTCAGCTTTCCGTAGAAGCTGAAAAGGAGCATAGACAGAACAACGGACTGGCCAACAGAATATTTCATACCACAGATGTCATGGTTAGTATAGAAATGGGACTTTACCAGGGGCAGGCATCTGCAATCACTGCTTGGGGTGGGATGAGCAACCAATTCAGCTGGTGGTAAGAGTGACTACAGCTCTTTCTGGGCCTGAGAAGCAAAGTAATTTCCTGGTATGCTAATTGTGAGATTCCAAAGAGAGCAAGATTTCCAATTCCAGCTACCATAACCCTGGAATGAATTTAAAATGTTTCCATCAACACCTGCAATAAATACCAATTTTGATAATCCAACATTTGTACTTCATGTTCACAATAGTGTTTCAGAGGTTTAGTAGATGACTGACAGTGGCTGTTGTATGATATTCTGGAGAACATACATTTTGTTTGGTGTGAATCCTAGCAGAGCAGTTTGGGGTCCCAGAAACTTTCCATGTGCATCAGGGCTAAGTTAAGACACTTTAAGAATAAAACAGAATCACAGAACCAGTTGAGGTTAGAAGGGACTTCTGGAGGTCATCTGGTTCAACTCCCCAGTTAAGCAGGATCACTTGGAGCAGTTTGCCCAGGACCGTATCCAATTGGGTTTTAAATACTTCCAAGGATGGAGACTCAACAAATTGTTTGGGCAACCTGTGCCAGTGTTTGACCACCTTTAGAGTAAAAAATTGCTTTCTTGATTGCATTTGGATTATTACGTGTTCTAATTTGTGTCCATTACCTCTTGTCCTGTCACTAGTCACTACCAAAAATAGTCTGGCTCCCTTGTCTTCATTTGCTCTCTTCAGATATTTATACTCATTGATAAGATGCTACTCAGTCTTCTTGTCTTGGAGCTGAGGAGTCCTAGCTCTTGCAGTCTCTCCTCATAAGAAAAAAAGAAGGAAAATTTCAACCTACCACCTGAAAACTTTTGAAAGGTTTCTGTAAATTAGAAATTTGAGACACAAGTCTTGATCTAGTTTTCCCAACAAGCTCTGCAACTTCAGTTTGGCATGTAAATGCAAGTGCTAGACTAAATCATTGATAGGGTGTTAATTTGGTGGTTCTCATCACGAAGTTCATCAGAGCACTATGTTGTACACTGGAGATTTCACATGTGTGTCACCCAGGCTGGATGCTTCATAGTCAGCAGAGCAATGGCAGAGGAATGCCACAGTTACTGCTTGGGGGATGTGTACATTGACAACTCGCACTGTGTCCTGAGTTTTTGGGTGTCTTGGGCTGTTTTGGTGAAAAGCTACTGATATAGGTATAAAGATGGCACAAGGAATAGCTGTTGGCAGAATCTGCCACAATCTTTGTCTTGATGGGGAGGTCTTTGCAGTGAGAACTACATCATGTGGGATATTGCTTATCACTGCTGCAGAAACCAAAGAAAGAAGTTGCTCACATCTACTGCCTAATGCTAAGGTTGTCTGTAACTGAAAGTATGTGTTAGTTTGCCTAGTCAAAGAAAACTCTTTATCCACAGTTTCTCAACACAGTAGTCAGAAGCAATATTGTCCTACAATACCAGGTAATTTTTCATGCATTGATTTGTAAATCAGCGTTGCTGGGCAATGGATAAATCTGTCTGTGTGGCTTGGCTTTTAGACAACATTAGAGGACATTTAGAGGCTCTTTAGGAAGGACAGGCAGGGAAGATGAGGAGGGGGTATTGCCTTCTATGGCAATGACCAGCTGGAATGCATAGAGTTCTGCCTGGGGATGGATGAGGAGCCGACTGAGAGCTTATGGGTCAGGATTGATGATATGATGATGATGATGACATGTCTAATTAAATTACACCACCAATGCTCAGGAAACTGCCACAACTGACAGAAGTGTCTTCCCAGCTACATTGTGATACACCACTTCACCTGACAAATGTGCTGCTTTCCTCTGCTCTGTCTTTGCTTATTTTGACTCCGGCCTTTAAAGGCTCAGGCCTGACATTCCCTAGCCTTGCATTTTGAAAAGAAGTACAGACCCTGAAACATCAGGATATCTGGTTCTGGACAGGTTGGGTGGATGGTATGAGGTTCAACAAGGCCAAGTACTGGGTCCTACAGTTGATTCACAGCAATCCTGTGTAGCATTAAAGGTTTAGGGAAGAGGGGCTGGAGAGCTGCCCAGTGGAGCAGGACCTGGAGGTATTGATAGACAACTGGCTGAACATAAGCCAGCAGTGTGCCAACAGCATCCTGACCTGTATTAGGAAAAGTGTGATGAGCAGGACTAGGGAAGTGATTGTCCCCCTATACTTGGCACTGGTGAATCCTCACCTCAAGTACTGTGTCCAGTTTCGGGCTCCTCACCACAAGAAAGACATTGGGATGTGGCAGCTTATCCAGAGAAGGGCAATGAAGCTGATCAAAGTTATAGAGCACAAATCTTATGAGGAGTGACTGGGGGAACTGAGGTTGTTTAGCCTGGAGAAAAGGAGGCTGAGGGGGGACCTTATTTCTCTCTCTACAAGTACCTGAAAGAAGATTGTAGAGATGTGGGGGTCACTCTCTTCTGCCAAGCAGCAAGCAATAGATCCAAGAGGAAACAACCTCAAGTTGCACCAGGGAGATTTAGATTGGCTCTGAGGTAAAATTTCTTCACTGAAAGGGTTGTCAAACATTGGAACAGGCTGCCCGGGGAAGTCATGGAGTCCCCATCCCTGGAGACATTTAAAAGACATGTAGACGTGGTACTGAGGGACATGGTTTAGTAGTAACTTGGCAGTGTTAGGTTAATGTTTGGACTTGATGATCTTAAAGGTCTCTTCCAACCAACGTAATTCTGTGATTCTATGAATATATTGTGTGCATATTCCTAAAAATCTGATCTCTCTGACTATGTAGAAGGCAAATGGTTGTGTAAGTTGTTTGCAAGCTTGTTCATTAATGGTATTATTTGTGATACTACGTGGTACTGTGAGGATCAGAACACTTGTTACACTAATGACTGAACAAACAGAAACACCTGTAGATCGAAAAGGCCTTAACCTCTTGTCATCCTGAGGAAGTTAACCCTCCAAGCATGGGTTTCTGTATCCTTGTTTCTCACCACACATGTGACAAAATGTTTGTCAGTACAAGGTTCTCAATGTTGTCCTGCTACAAGCTATACTTCTGTTTGGCTGAAAAGATGCAATTCAGAGACATAAATCCTTTTCATAATTTATTAATGGATATATATATGTATATATATTTTGTTGGGTAAGTGAATTAGCGTCATTCTTTCTTGCCTCCTTTAAAATTACAATATCTTTGACCCTTATTTTCCAGATCATGAACTTGGCATAAAGAAATGGTGCCCCATCTCCTTCAGGGAATTTATTTCAGTGGAAATGTGGATATCAGTGATTTTTCCAGTCTGTGGGAAGCATCAAACTACAGCTGCCCAAAGTTTAGGTTAACATTATCCTAGATAATTTGCTTCCTTCACTCATCGGTATTTTTAAACAGAAAAGAAAAATGAAAAAAAAAGCAAGCACTAATGAATAAAGCTGCCATAGCTCAGTCCAGGAAGAAAGATTTTTCCATCAGATAAAAGGAATATCTCCAGTCTCTCTATCAGGGCCTGCCAGCTAATCTATGGTGGAAGAGGAATTTTTCATGTGCTAAAGTATTTTCTCACTAATCTTATTTTAAGAAAACTAAAATAATGAGGATTTATTTGGGGCACTCAGTATACTTTTCTTAAAGCCAGACAAAAAAGGAAATCTGGTATTTGTTTTATTTCTACTTTAGCGCTTTATCTGACAGCTTGACATGAGAGCAAACATGAGAGTATAGCTCATTTGTCTGTGTATAAGATATTAATCTTAAAGGATCACAGAACAATTTCATTCTCCAAATTATCAAACACAGTCTAATGGATGAGGATGGATCCTATGTCTAAAAACAGTTTTGAGATGCTATTCTTGTAGCAGGGCCGTATTTTTTTCTGGAATCTACATGAAAGGTTATTACTAGTTGGCTCTGTTGGCCTTTTTCCAGGTTGCTTAATAACTCTTTGAAAAGTTGTAATCCTCAAGTGCTGTCTCCTGACAATGAATTGTGGAACAGTGACCAATAAAAAGCAATACAGCTTCAGGGGCATATGAGCAAGCTACTGCCCCAGAAAAATAGAATTTGCTTTATGAGTGTATCTCATGGTGTTGGAGCTAGCTATTTTAGCTTTTGAAAGTAGGGAGTGCACAGTGACTCACTGGGTTGCCAGGATGGCTCTGAGAGTGTTGCATTGTGACCCCTGTCATGAGTTTGATCAGATTAAGGGCTGCATGCTCTGACATTAAATCAGAGCATTCAGACATAAGCAAGATATGAGAACGGCCTTTATGAACTCAGTGAGATAACTCATGCAGTGACAATTTTTTACTTGGGATCACAACTCTCAAAACCCTGTGAGCCCAGTGACACAAATAAAGTTTTCCTCATCCTTTCCCAGATACGCACCAGAGAAAAAACACCAGGAGTAGATATTAAGGCACTGGAAAGGTCCAGACAAATGCTGCAGTGTCGGGATTTCATTAAAAAAACCCCCAAACTTTGACATTTTGACAAATAGATAAAGTTCACTGCTTGTGTTTTGCTGTTTTATCTGAAGTCTCTTAAGTTTTGCATGTTCCAAATGTCAGACACATTAGGTAGGTTTCTGAAACTCCACAGCAAAATAAGCTGCGAGCTTCAGATTCCCTCTTCATTGCATGTTTGCTTAAGGTCTTTTTCCCAGTAGATCTCGGCTAGAGTTACTGGTTTCTTTAGTTTCAGCTGGAATTACTCCTATGGGTCTTTCTGTAAATCTGTATTATAATAATGCATTTTTAGTTGCTTTTTGTTTGTTTGTTTTAACAGATTTGTTGAGGGAATATTACCCCTGCAACATCAGACTTTTTTTCCTGATGCCCCAGGACACTGCTGACTTCCCAAGTAATCCCAGTGTGTCACCTCCTTCCAGCTCCTTGTTCCTCTGTGCCAGGCACCACTGCCTGCCTGGGGCAGGGGAGAGGCTGTCACACTCTGTCACACGGTCACGGCCACCTTGGTCCTTGCCACAACCTTCCCAAGCTCACAGCATTCATCATGCTGGTCTCTGCAGGAAGGGGTCTGGGAAAGCATAGGCAAGTGAGAGGACTCGTAGAGGCTGGGAGTGCATAAAATGGAAAATATTTAGACAAATTAATGGATGGTTGCTATAAGTGAGTCACCAAAGTATTCATGCCATCATGGGGTTGGATCTATATTCCAGTAGGGAACTGGTTGTTCCAAGTGGAAATCTCTAATATTTTGAGATGCCATCCTTTAAATAGCCTTACATTTTCCTGCAATGACTCCTGCTTGACTCCTCTGGCCACTGTTTTGGAGTTCCATGTCCTCCTGCAGGGGATGGCCCAGCCTCTGCTCAGGGTTTTTCAGGAGCCTGCAGCAGGCTGTGAGCCCACTGGCAGATCTTGGGGAGCACTGGGACTGTGCTGAGCCCTGTGGAAAACTGGGGTCATCGAGAAAGTAGTGCAGAGCCTTCAGTCCTGATCCAGAGCTTCCTGAAGTCAGTGGGAGTCACCTACAAATCTGCCTGGCCACGCACCACTTGGGGTGATACAGGTCCCAGTGGGTTTCTTGCATGGAAACCACTCCACCTTCATGGAGCTCATGGCAGGACCAATTTATTTTCTTCTGTGGTTGCCAAATTTTAATTGAAAGGAGTCAGAGAGACACAAACAGCCTATCTGGATCGTTATAAGCCTGTGACAGTACTTTCTGAATGGCAGTCCCCTCCATGAGCATGGACAAGAGAAATACATCGACATTAGCTGCAGTTTGGTTTCCCATACAGCAGATGGAGTCTTCTATTTTTAAATGTAACAAAATTCTATTGGAGAAAAGCGAGATGGCATAAAACCAACCAAAACACAGGATCCAAGCACCCATGAACATGGGAAAGTTTCCTTCTGGATCCAAACCTTGGAGAATTCTGGCAGGCCCACCTACCACAGAAACAGATGTGAGTAATTAATAATTGACTCAAGCTAGCTGCCCCATCCCAGATAAAACGCTTGAAGATTAATCTCAAGGTTCTTTTATTTGTGGGTTGCTTTTTTGGTTTTTTTTTTTTTTTTACCTGGCCTCTTGTGAGATTTCTGCCACATGCGGGAGGAATATCAAGACTGTGATATGCTAAGAAACTACATGAAAGGAACCTCACTGCAACCATGAAGTGTTTCATGATGGGACAGATAACGATTAGGGGTCAAAAGGGACACAATGACAAGTCTGTAGACACACACACACAAAAAAAGTCTGTTCCTGGACAGATTTATAGGGAAAACATCAAGAGGTACAGAATTGTCTTACGTGCTCCAGTATGTGGATCAATAATCATTCTACTAATTGGTCCCAGGCAGCTTCATACAGACACAAACATCTCCATTCAGGATTTGGGTCTCTCTCACTTACCCCTACATTTTCTATCAAACAGTGTTATCTGAAGTCACATGAAGAACTGTTGTTAGCTAATAGGCAGCTGTTCATGGCTGAATGTCAATGTGCATGAAAAAAATATCATTGCATTCTTCACTCATGTATAGAATCATGTGGTCACGGCTGGAAGGGACCTTTAGGGTCATCTAGTCTGCCCCCCCTGCAGTCAGCAGGGACACCCCCAACTAGACCAGGCTGCCCAGGGCCTTGTCGAGCCTCACCTTGAATATCTCCAGGGAAGGGGCCTCAACCACCTCCCTGGGAAACCTGTTCCAGTGTTCCACCACCCTCATAGTAAAGAACTTATTCCTAAAGTGTAGATCCTCTGAAATCACTCAGACTGCATCAGTCTGATGCAACAGCCAAGTGTTTAGCCTATAATGTGCATTGGCATCATTTCGATGCAAAATACTGCTTAAAGAGAATTCATTATTGCTACATTGCAGTTCTCCTGACCAGTTGTTTAATGTCAGATATCTCTAAAAGTAAATTATTACTATAGAATATACAGTATTCACTTCCATGTGTGTTTTAAAAAGAGAGCTAGTTAAAATTCCATTATAACCGTGGCTTGCTCCATTTTCTGTTGGGAATTTCACATCAGTTCAAGGTGACTTCTGTTTTTAGCTTTACAGTCTCCATAAATTTTACAGGTCTATCAGCTGAATTTTTTATTGTGGAAGAGTTGTAATTACTAGCAAATATTGCAATTAAGTACATGGCTGCAAACGCAAAGTATGTAGTGGCTCCCTAAAATCTAGACAGGAGAAGGACAATATGATGAAGAGTTTTATTCTTACTAACATCTCTCCATATTTACTTACTTTCATTAACATTTGTTGATCTGTCTGTCCTTAGGTGCCAATACTTCTTCATGTTTAATTAGATTCCATTAAAACCTCTATTGAACAAGTGGTAGGGCTGCAAGCACTTGATGGTATGTAGCGTCAAAGTTAAGTTTGCCTGTATAATCAGAGTTTTGCACTTTGCATTTGGGAGGCTGGGCTACAGCTCTTCCAATAATGCCATAATCACATGCTGGTTTTCTCTTAGAGCACCCTGTCTTATCAAGCACAAGGTCAAAACTGGTTGTGCTCAGTGACTAAAGCAGTATTCAATAATCATTTTTACCCCTTTTGCTCAATATCCAGTAGCACAGCTCTCAAGCATGTGCAGACCAGGGAAAATCAGGGAAAGCTTGGGAAAATAGGGAGGGAGTTGGGTGGTGAGTACCACTTATTTGTATGCTAGGGCTTACACTAAGTACAATGTGCCCCTGCAGTGATTCAACTGGGGCAAACCACCCACCATCCCTGGTGATGGTGAGGCAGAAATGCTGATGTACCAGTTCTGCTTCACAATCTTCAGTGTATTGTCTGAGCTAAGTGATGCCCTGGAGAAGCCTCCCCTAGGCTTTACACACAGAGGCCAGAGACAACCCATATATTTGTGGACAGGCCACTGTTTTATGTCCTCAGACTGCAAATCCGAGCATTGTTGATGTGCTCAGCCCCTACACAGAGGGGGAAGAGAAGGAGGGATGTGAGCTTTGAGAGAACATTGGTGCTAGGGCTGCGTGTGCTCCCTTCCTTCCTTCTCTCATACATTGGCATCCTTTTGCAGGCTGCCCAGGAAGAGTTTGAGGGCTGCAAGTACAGCATAGGACACACTTCGAGGGCCCCATTACTCAAGTGCCATGTAGATGTAATTCATGTTGTCCTCAGACTGCAATGGTAAAGCATTTCATAATTGCCCAGGGCTTCTGGTAATTGCTCTCTCTTCAGAGTCAAAGGATGATAACCCTCACCACAGATGGCTGCAAGTTTAAACCATTTATTTGTACTTCACTCTGGAGATATTTGAATCTGACTTCAGACGCTCTGACCCTGATGATCTAAACTCTGAATCTATGTATTATGAAGTGTAGGATCCAGACAGACTGTTCAGGTTTAGCAGTGATTTGAATTCAGCAAATTGTCTCATCTGAGCAAAATAGTTGCTGAATATTATGTACTTACATCTAATTAAAGCTTCCTGCCCTTCGTTAATTGCATACGTGATTCTTTTTCTGCTTTCTTTTTAACTATGTCACATAATTAAACATAACATCTACTTTTCCCAAGCCACTGGGCACATCTACTACTCCTTCTAGCATATATTTAATGGTAGTGTGGTAATGGATTCACAGTCTGGCATGTTGCAGTAGACCAGGGCTTGGCTGGTACAACATCAGTAAATGCTTTAAGGAAAGCAGATGAGTCTAAGGATTGCTTACGCCTATAAGCCTAGGATAATTGGGATGCATTTGCAAAAGAGGGAAATATGTTCCAGTTTTGTTTGTAAGTTCCTGCTCAGAGGTTAGCTCATTCATTAGAGCATCTCAGAAATGGAAGGTTGAGTGCCATCTCGGGAGAGGAGCTTTTCCAGTCCCTCCATGCTGGGGCAGGATCAGTTATTAATACTGGGAACAGACTGGAACTGAAAGAATATTTTTCTGAGACAAGCAAAATGCAAAACTAAGTAGATTAATTAGAACAGCTCAACTTCAAAGGCTCTCTGGTCTTTAATATATTGATCACAGTGTTCAAAGATCTGCATGGTGCCTCCCTCCCCCCGCCCCGAAAAGTTCCTAATTGAATATTGGACTATATTCCAATGAAATTTCATGTAAACTGCAAGAACTCAACTAATTTGCCAGTGTTAACTGAATGCCAGAATTAAAGGCTGCTGCAGTGCTTAGTGTGCAAGTCCATAACTGGAACCTTCTAATTTTTTTGAAGTGATGAAGTGAAGTCGCACAGACTCATGAGTGATGTGCATGGTCCATGAGACAACGGGGAGGCCCAGAGTATCCATCCCTTACTGCTGCGAAATGGAGCCGTTCTCACTGAAGTCAATGGAAAGGGACTTAGACACTGCTTGTAGGTAGCGAGGAGAGTGGGAGGAGAGCTTCAGAAGTTTAGCACCCAAGTGAGTTAAAGCTTAGGCAAGTGCAGTCCCTCAGGCTCCCTACAGAAGTAGCAGGGGTCTGTTGTGGGAAACCTTCTATCCCTTTTTACAGGGTTTTTTGCTTTGTTGTTTCTGTTGGGCAGGCTGAGAATCTCCTTGTCCTGTAGAAATGCGAAATGGGTGGCAATTCCATCATGTGATTGATTTGATCCTCACAAACTGCTATGCTATGTGCTCTCCAGCAAGTGAGGAGAAGGGGCAGTATTGGTCTGATGCTGAGAGAAGATGTTAATATGGGTGTTTTGGAACCTGAAATGAAGGGTTAAGCATGGGTAGGAGAGAGACACAGGTAAAAAAAGATTGGTGGGCCTAGTCTGCGTTAATTCTGGCCCTAACAACAGCTTATTAGCCAAAGAAAAGTTGTTTTGGCAGCTCGAGAGTCAGCGTTAAGGTAAGGATTTTTGTGTTCCTTCCACTTGCTGATAGCTTTGCAAAGAGAAATAAATAGTTCAAATCATCCACGTTGTGTTTCCCCTTCTCATTGCCTTTTCCCTGAGGGTCACAGTGGCACATTATTGTGCACAGCTGTCTGCTCATGGGCAACCCCTATGGCAGGGGGGCAGCCTCAGCTATGGGGGTCTTGAGCCCTCGGGCTCCAGTGTGTTCTCCAGTGCCTTTCACCCTGGAGAACAGTAATGCACGTATCAGTGACACTAATTGTTTCCGAACTTGGATTAAAACTTAAAGTTGCAAAAAAATGGGGGAAAATGCCAAACAGCAAAAGCATTGACTTAGACATTTTAATAATGAAAAATATCAGCCTATTTAGCTTGCCATTTTTCTAGATAAAATGTTTCTCATTTTCATTTCAAAAGAGCACTGTTTTCATTTAAAACTGATCTATGTTTGAAAGAAAGGGCAACAAGAGAGTAACACAACTGAAACATTGATTTTTCTTTTGCCTGGGAAAAACCTTGAAGGCTGACTTAAAAAAAAGTTTATCTGGGGTTGGGTCTTGCTGTTCTCCTTTTGCTATATGAAAGTTAAAAAGGAAAGAAGATTCTCTGTTGTATTTTCCCTTCGTTCAGTTCTCGTCTCCATCTTCTCTCCCACTCCCACCTGCCAGCCCAATTGGGATAACACATTTCTTTGACCGGCTCTAGGCTTGAATGAAGGAGTGCCAAGGAATGAGACAGCTGGTAAGTAATATTTATTCATGATCCTGATGCGTTCAGTAAATCCTCACCAAATGCTCAGTCTTTGATGATCTGTCTTCTGGTTGCAGAAGGCCCGACTGACATCTCACACAGTGGTGCGCAGCAGAATCACGTTCTGTGGCTAGAAGTGGAAAGCAGCGATTTAACACCTGGTATGGTCCCGGCAAGTTACAAACAGCCTGTTTCTTTTCAACGGCTAGTAAGACTGTTCTTATTATGGGGAACATGGAGGAAGGCAAGTAGTTTATATTCCAGGGAAATGTACCTGTGTTTGCCATTTGGAATCACTGAGTACATAACTCAGATGTGATGGTGACCTTTTCCTCATGTCACAAAGGAAGGCTTACTTAGCTAAGCATGACACATTAATATATCTCCATTTTATTTCTATCTACATTCCTTTAAGTGAAGCTCTGAGCTGGCTGTAGCTTCAGACATCCATCTCAACTGTTCAGTTCTCACTGTTCCTGGTGGAAATTTGTTTTCTTCTCATTGTCATGGATTATGTTATTATACTAGCATGTGCTGTTTGAACAGCTATTGTTAATGACATCAAACCAAAGCTTATCTGAGATTATTTTAGAGTAGTTACAATAATGACGCTACTGTAATCCTTAAAGTTATATTCAGAAACACTGTTTTCCTACCTACTCTGTGCAGAGAAAGAAATCAGCCGGTGTGAAGGAGAGAGTGAGGGGTGTGCATTTCAGGGACAGAACAGTAAATTCCCTCTAAGATTAATAAATCAGAAAATTATATATCTATTTGGCTTCTTTCATCAGCATAACTGTTGTGTTGTAAAATGGACTGCAAAGCATCTTGGCCTAAGGATCTCGAGGGGGTGCCTTGGGTGATTTCTGTTCTCCTCTCTAAATAAATGCCCTGCGGTCTGCAGCTGTGGAGATGTCCTTGTCCTTCCTGATTCAATCTGGTTTTCCATGAGCATCTACTTGATGACTTTTGTTCTCTCCCCTGTTTAAATACTGTTCCTCCTCTGAGCTGTCTCTTTCCACTTGTTAGTGCTTATCACTTTTATGCCGATGCCGCACAACTTTATTTTAGTCTGTGACAACTCTGATGAGGAAGGGTTTCTGTCTGCAGTTACGTAAGTCTGGTCTCGCAGAGAGCACGCCTGCAATTTGGGCCTGTTCATGAAGGAGGAATGAGACATTAAATGAGCGTCTCCAAGGGAATTGGTATGAATGTCTAGCACTCATTTAAGGCCTACGGAAGAAAAATGATTCCAGGTGATTCGCTCTAACACGAGCTTGTTTTGGAGTTGCTCATGCAGTTCAAGCAATTTGGAAAATATTCCCTAGTTATCATGATGGCGCACAGCAGCTTGAACTTGCTAATGAAGTTCACTACCTCATGAACTTTTCACTTAGCAGTCAGGCTGCAAACAACGTGAATGTTAATATTTCTTTGTTGGCCTCACCTAAAAAAAATTGATCATCGTTTAGGTGACTCCTGAATCCCTCTAACTATTAAAAAAGTGTGTTGGAAAACTTGTCTCTTACAGGTTCTACCAGATTGCATTAATGATTTATTGTATTTGGCCAAGCTCAAGTTTGATTATTGTCCAGCTTATTCTCATTGTGCTGTCAGCACAGCCTTTTTGTCTTTTCAAGCATTTCATCTCTGTTTTGCTGATACCAGGGTTTAGCTTGTTTTGCCCTGTTTTTGCGATACTGCTTTCTTCAGAAGCTGCAGGTCATGGGCTTATCTGCAGATTCTTACAGACACTTAAGGTCAATGTCTTCTTTTTTCCCACCACCGTGCTATTGTCATCTTTCTATTGTTAAAGCACTGAGTACGTGCTCAGTGAAACACTGGTATATAAACTTTTTTCTTAGTGGGCTAAAAGGTTATTTAGTACATTTATGTAACATGCCTGACCATCCAAGGTCCTAATAAAGATTTACACTTAAGCTTGGCGTTACACTGAATACAGCCTCTGAATTCAAGTGATTAATTAGCCAGAGGCATAAAGATTCGTCAAAGCATAAACCTTGGTGGATCTCGCACCTTTAGGTAGACTTGTAAGTTATTTGATGTTATTTTACATAGTATCAGGATTCTTGTAGCTGAGAAAGCCCAGAGGTATAAACAGGGCCAGAGATGCAGGGGGCAGGAGCACAGAAAGAAAACTGCTTTGTTGAGACCACAGGTGACAAAGCAAAGGGTGCCTGGGTGAGGAAGGCGCTGCCTAAGGATAACTGCAGCTCCTGGGGCAGCAGGACCCATGAAGAACACCCCAGCTCCACAGCACCCCAGTGCAGCCCTGCTGGGGACATCCTGGGAGGTGAGGGCAGGGGCAGTGGTCATGCCTGCGCCCACCCACCTTCTCTTTCCTTCCGTGTTTATGCCTGTACAGCTGTTTAACAGCTGTCAAGCAGCAAGTTGACCCCTGAGTTCTTGTTGGTAGGGCAGTGTTGCAAATCTATGATAAATACAGATTTGCTTTCCAGCAGCTCCCTGACTCCAGCCCTTACTAAAGCTCCAAGAAGAGAATCATAGAATCATTCAGGCTGGAAAAGACCCATTGGATCATTGAGTCCAACCCTCAATCCCACTCTACAAAGTTCCCCCCTACAGCATATCCCCAGCACCGATCCAAATGACTCTTAAACACATTCAGGAACGGGGACTCAACCCCCTCCCTGGGCAGCCTATTCCAGTGTCTGACCACCCTTTCTGTGAAAAATTCTCTCCTAATGTTCAGCCTAAATCTACCCTGTTGCATCTTGAGGCCATTCCCTCTCATCGAGACTGTGAATAGAAGGTGGGAATTCATCACAGGAGAACCCCTCCCGAGTGGGGGTGCTGGTGCTGCCCCCCAGCTGTGTGTATTTGCTGGGGGGGAGCCCCTGGGGCTGGGAGGGCTGCAGCACCTTCTAGGAGGAACTGAAGAGATGCTCAGGATATGGCCAGCACAGGCTGGAGGGGGAACATGAATGCACCATCCATCCCTCCTGAGCCTTTGTGTCTCAGCTTCTGCACCTTATTTCTCATCGCTGTTACCTATTTGCCTCGGAGAGGCCAGACTCAGGAGAAATCTAACTGAGGTTATTGACATATTTTTTACAGTTTATCAAAGCATTGTATTGTATGTGTTTACGGCAGCGTTCAAACATGCCCTTTAGAAGGCTTGCAATGCAGGCAGTCCTGTGCTATTGCACAGGCATCCCTGCATAGAATCATGGAATTGATTTGGTTGGAAGAGACCTTTTTGAGATCATCAAGCCCAAGCATTAACCCAGCACTGCCAAGTTACCATGAAACCATGTCCCTCAGTACTATATCTACACCTTTTAAATACCTCCAGGGACAGGGACTATGAAGCAATAAAATAAAAATTGAGTGTTATAAAACACACAATATAAAAAAAAGTAATAAAGCATACAAAGCATAAACAATAAATGCAACAACATGCTACTTGCATTTTTGGCTTTCCAATTCATAAAAAACTGCACCATGTATCAACTAGAACCTCTCTACTGCTGTTCTTGTTAACAGTTGTCTCAGGCACAATATTATGTAAATGATGACAGAGTCCTCATCTAGCACATCAATTTTACCAGCAGACTTTCTTGTTCTGCAAGTAAGGTAAAATCTTTAAAGAAATGATTACTGCTAGTTTCATGATGTTCGTTTTGTTGAGGGCAGGAAGAGCATTTGTTGAAGTCCAGGTAAAGCCCATTTTCCTCAGAGCTTTGCCTCCAAGTAGATTTTTGTTTAGCGTTTAGCCTGAGATTTCAGAGAGAAAAAGGTTTTGCCTTTTTTCACGTTTGCTGCTTTGCTAGGGTTAGACCAACTTATAGCAGCAGGGAATGAACATTTCTCCCCAGGCACTCCATAATGTATTTTAAAGAGTTCAGGCTGCTGCAGGGTTCCTTCATTCAGTGGTGAAGTGTCTCAATTTTGAAATGTACCAGTTGGAAAACAGACGTCCTGGTTTGCCTTTTGACAAGCAGGCCTTCAAGGTCTTGCTGCTCTTTTACATAAAGTGAACCAGAAAGTAGAAGCTGGTTATTTCTCCCTGTGACCGCTATGTACTCATGCTGTTTTACAGTGGGTTACAAAACAAGGTAAGTTTGGTGGTCCATGAGCTGTCTCCCTGGAGATGAAGAACTGAGGTGCAGGGGTTTTAATGATTCCCTGCTTGCTCTACAAAACTTTTAAAAGCAGTAAAAAGAAAGTTGTGAGTCTAGAGTTTTATTCTGCTGTCAGTGATGTGTATCAGGACATGCAGAAAAAAATCCATGTAAACCAACATGAGGTCAGAATTAGGCCTGTCAGTTTTCCCTGTGTTGAAGTGAATAGTTCAGACTGGGATGCTCATTCATGAATGCATCTGGTCATCCGTGTAATGTAGTAATCACTTTGCACAAAGGGATTATAAACCATGTTTATAAATACGGTCCGTTTGGTTGCTTGATTTTGAGTCACTGGTTTGAAACTCCAGCCCTAAGCTGAGGGATTCATAGATATGAATGCATGTTAAGATGCAACTCATTAGGCTGTAATCTTCATTATCAGATGCTGCCTCCCCTTCAATTGCAGGAAAGTGTGTTATGTACCCTTTTTTTTCCCACTTTCCTAGTCCATCTGACTTTTTGTGCTCATTCAGAAGCAATCAAACAGAAAAGCTAAACCAGGAGACCAATATGCTTACACAAAGACCCAATAAATTCTGCCAGCCTCACTCTCCAGAGTGTAAAGCAGAGATGCCTTTAAGCAAGGCATAAATGAGGTTTCTTCTTTACTTAATGTTACTGGCATACTATGAAACTCCCAAAGCCGAGCAAGGTATTCAGAAAGAGACCTTTTTGAGTAGCCCTGAGACTCATATTTGGGAGTTTCCCAGCTGACCATGCTAAGTTTACAGATATGGCTTTCAAACCATGTCTTTTACCCTGTAAGGAGAATAGCACAGAAGCATGCAAAAAGTGATAAAAAATAAGGCCAAAAATCTGCTGTACATCATGGTTTTAGGGACCTTTGAAGATTAAATTTTAAAGTCTAGTTGCAGTATTTTATTTTCCTGGGGCTGAGTCACCCTCAGGAAAGAGAATAGGGCCTTTGTAAATTCATTGCTGAAAAGAAAGGTACTCCAAAGTGTGACATCTTGGTTTTATTGCTGGAAAGAGAGAGGGAGGAGATCTGCCAGACTGACAGAAGTCTTCACATGGGTTATGGTATGCAGTCACCTGAGGTTAAAAGCAAGGCTGGAGATACTACCTGTTTGCCTAGAAAAAGATGGGAAATAGGTGCAGTTCAGAGCTTTCCAAAGGACCTGCTCAGCCTCATGCTGTACAACCTGCCCACTGCACCCCTGAAGGCTGAGGAGGCTGAAAAATTGGGACAAAAAATCCCTATTGGATGGGAACTGCTGTCAGTACTTATTGGAAGACTTTGAGCCGGGAGAGGAAGAGACATCAGGCGAGAAGAAGCAGGGCAAAGAGAAAGAAAACGCTTGCACTTCTAGAAAAGCTGATAAAAGAAAATCAATTCCTAGGGGAAAAAAAAAAAGCTAAAAAGCGTGATTGAAAGAGATGCTCCTGGTAGCCCAGAGCTCAGGTAAGCATGTGGTAACAGGCAAGCCTCAGACCACATCACCTCACACAACAGGCACCATTCTTCATTATTGCTAGTTTTTACTGCATTGGTTGACAAAATGTCTTATGAGCACGTATAAACCACTTAAACTGGTGGGAAAAATTCTGTGCATCAAAGAATTAATGAAAAGAGCCTTTGCTAAACTTTTCACAGTAGCACAAGCACCTGGAGGTGCTAAGGATCACCCAGTTTTGGATTCCTGAGATCAAGTGCTGTGACAGATTTTCTACAGAGCTCTGCAGCACAACTCTGAGTTGGCCTAAAACCACCTACTAAAGAGATTTCTGACCTGCAGTGCTTTAGAAGAGGAGCTGCCTGCTACATCCGTCTCGCGATTTTGATGATCATCCGCAGCCAAACGTGGCATCAGGGGAAGATCCAAAATGTTAGCATAGGTTATCAGGTCCCCTGCTGTCTTCCCCTCTGGTGGAAACATTCGAACTATTTATGAAGAGAATTATCTGCCATCTTGCAATTTAAAAGCTGACTTTGAATCTCAGTTTTCCTCTCCTGCATGAACATTTGAATTCGTCTTGGGAACAGGTTCAACAGCATAGTTCAGCTGGCACTGACAGCTTCTGAAAGACATTGTGAAGCTTGACAAAAACAGCATAAAGAGGATTAAATTGTCCTTGGAAGTGTAAATGTCTGTAACATAATGACCTTAATGTTGGAAATAAGCATGTGTGTGCATGTTTAATCGTATACATACATAATAAACATATATAGTAGAGACTGATTTTCAGGGCAATATTACACTCCTTGACACTATCCCTTCACATATAAGTTTTGTTGATTCTTTCCTCAGGAAAGGCTTCTAAAATTTCCTCCCATACAAGAGCTTTGAATTTTTATTGCATATACAATGCTAAATTAAAATTGACATTTCTGTGCCACCTGCAATGCAAGGATTGCTGTCAGGGACTGTTAACCAATTTAATGCCATACAGAGTTAGCCACAGGAAGGAAAAACTTAAAGCTTTATATCATGAAATTCAATGCTGCCTTTAGAGGAAAGGGAAATATTGTTACTTGACCCAGTGAGTCTTCTGAATGCCCTCCTGGAAGAAAAGACATCTTTTCTTTAGATGCTGATTGATTTATTTTTCACCCTGGTTAAAAAACTCTTTGTAGAATATTTTGTTCTTTACATATCTTTTTGAGCTTGGGGCACTATCAAATAGAATCACAGAATCATAGAATAGTTTGGGTTGGAAGGGATCTTAAAGATCATCGAGTTCCAACCCCTCTGCCATGGGCAGGGACACCTCCCACTAGACCAGGTTGCTCAAAGCCCCATCCAGCCTGGCCTTGAACACCTCCAGGGATGGGCCAGCCACAGCTTCCCTGGGCAACCTGTTCCCTGTTCCAGTGTCTCACCACCCTCACAGTAAAGAATTTCTTCCTAATATCTAATCTAATTCTCCCCTCTTCCAGTTTAAAACCATTACCCCTCGTCCTATTGCTCCACTCCCTGATCAAGAGTCCCTCCCCATCTCTCTTGTATGCCTTTTAGGTGCTGGAAGGCTGCAATAAGGTTTCCCTGGAGCCTTCTCTTCTCCAGGCTGAACAATCCGAACTCTCTCAGCCTGTCTTCATAGGAGAGGTGCTCCAGCCCTCTGATCAGTTTTGCGGCTCCCCACTGGGGGATGGGATTACCAGGGACGTCTCTTCCCCTGCTTTGGTGGTGTGTGGTAGAGTCTCTCTTTCCCTGACAATGCTCACTGGTTACAGAAGGACTAGAAAATCAACATGCATGGTTTTGGGTGAATGCTGTCAGGGCCATCACTACTCCTCCAATGGGGGGAGAAACTCCAAGCACTGCTCACCTCTGGGGCTTGGTGACGTTTACCTTCCCTGACAGCAGGGGACCTACACAATACTCTTCACTTTGATTTCACAGCCTGTTGTTTCTAGTTAACTCCCTTGAGAAGACAGCCTTAGAAATGAAACCCAGCGGAAAGCCATTGTTTTTCCCTTAAATAAAGTCAGTTCCCCCTAGCTGTGGTTTGGCTGGTTTTTGGTGGAAAGGGAGAGGGTGTTAAAAGTTTCATGGATTTCTTATTCTTGGGTGTTAGAGTTGTCACCACGCCCTCTATCTCCCGTAGCTCTTAAAAGGCTGCTTGGCTGATGAAGGAGGGGAACTGGCTCCAGAAGGAGGGGAACTGGGCTGCATGAAGCACCGGCCAGTTTGGCTGAACAGGCAGAGCTGTGCGCTAAAGCCAGAGAGCTGCTGCTGGCCCCGGCTTTCCGTAAGTCATGTAGTCCTTCTAGGTTAGCTAGCACAAGCTAGCAATAATATATCACCCTCAAAATAGTGGTAAATTGGTTGTAAAAATGTAGTAACTAAATTTAAAGCCCTGATAGACACAGGGTCATTTTCAAAATTTTTCCAGGATGTCAGAAGTCTGTTGTCTACTAACCTCCCTCCCTGCCCTCGATTCACTTGGACAAATGTTCTCTTTAAACTTTATTGTTTTCTAGTTTTAAGTCCTCACACCTGTGTCCACACTGGAGCTGAAACATCTGTTCTCCAGTTTTGCAGCTGGAACCTGGAGTCCCTCACTCTCCTACACATAATGTAAAAGGTGTCAGTTATGCTTGGATTGGATCTAAGAGAATTCTCATTATTTTTCCTCCAAAATATTTACATCCGGCCTGTTGTGACCATAGCAAACAGACATTCCCCTGGGGGAACAGTGACAAACCACTTGGCCAGAAATAACATCCTAAGGATTGGTATATCCAATCCTTGGGACGTTATCTCCTTAGTGAAAAGGAGAACAGAAATTAATTTTGTTTTGGCCTTTTGCCTCTTTATTGAGTATATGATTCCTTTGTCTCATCCTTTAACTATATGCTTTGCCCCTCAGGCTTTAAATCTTAATTTCACTGAAACCTCCAGCTCCCAGTCTTCCTGCAGGCTGGGCAGAAACACTGCATGGAGGAGCAATGCACCAAAACTAATGGAAAACAAAATTTTATTTTTCAGGCTTTAACATGGTGCCTGGAAAAACTATTTGACACCATGGCTTGCTCAGCTGCTGGGGAAATGTGCTTTTGTGCCAAGAGAAATGTTCCCAAACTGCTGCTGGCCCTTGTTAAAGCTGAATGTATTTCTAGCTCTGGGTGTAGTGAATATTTGGTGACAAGTGTTGATGACAGCTTTTTAGGTGTTATGGCCTTAGAGGGAGAAATAGTTCTGAGCAAATGCTTAATCCATAGGCTTGATCCGTCTTGTTTGATAACTGGAAGTGAAGGGGATTTACAAGGAAAATGCTAAGAGTCTAAAGGCCTTGTGGAGCCGAAGGGTGGTAGGATGCTATTTCTGCAAGCCTTTAGGGTCCTGTCCCTGACTTTAAGGATTTTATGATCTTCTTTTCTAGTTTCTGAAAAAGTGCTTTAATGAGAATAACATTTTGTCATACTTACATGCGGGATAGTTATGATGTAATTACTAAGTCTCAGTTTTTCTTTCTGTCCAGAGATGAAAGGAGCAGGTTTGGCTACTATTTTGGCCACTGAAGAGGAGGATACCAGACCTAGATTCTGACCATAGTTCCATTCTGCAATAAAATAAAAGACAAAGTTCAAAAGTGACTAAGTGGGCAAGATTTCAAATCGTTTTCTCTTCCTTTAGCTGCACTTATTTTTGCTGAAAGAGAGATTTCCCACCATTATTTTCTCCGAATTGCCCAGTCAGGAAAATCCTTTTAGCTGTATTTTACCAAATGGGATAGATTCTGAAACCTTCAGCCAAGACATCTTGGCCTTTGTGGCCACATACGTATATAAGCAGGTCTCAGCCAGTCTCTGCTGAGTACAATGCCATAAACCCACAAAATGTTCGGTTTCCAAGGAAACAGCAAGCTCCACTTTTTGACAAATGCACGCAATTTATTACTCATGTCTAACACCACACTACTTTCTAAGTATTTTCTCCAGCTAGAAGAATATGCGTTTTCTAGCACAAAATAAAACAAGGGGCTGGCCTGGCCCTTGCTGTAGGGCAAAGCTTTTCCCAGGATCATCATGCTTTCACCCTAACAGTGCATAGAGCTTATTCATGTACCTCCCCAGAAAAAGCTTTTGATGAGCAGGGCTCAGAGGTGCTTCCAGAGGAACTCTGCTGGCTTGGTGGCCCCCTGACCTCAGGACACATATTTAAGAGTGTGCAGATAAGCGCTTGCTGAGATTTTCAAAAGCTCTTAGGCACCTATTTCACCTTGAAATCAACTCATTACCACAGCTGCAGCCTATCAAGAAAGTGAAGTGACAGCTAACAGAAAAATCTCTTCCTCTGTTATGAGCGTGCTGAGGAGAAAAGTATGGTGCTTGTTCTTCCCACCTCTCCCCACCTCTCACCAGAGGCGTGCTTGATGCTTCAGAGAGTGAATAGCTGGATGGTCTGAGAGCCACCCTATGCTAATGTGACCATCTGTGCCAAGAGATTTTGCTGATCTTCCCATGTCTGGGTGTCCCTTGCCTTGGGGACAAGGGAAAGGGGACAGTGTGGGGTTTTACCTGCTGGCTCAGTGATGATGCCAATGGTTCTCACTGGTCAGACTCACCAGCAGAAGCCAGCCTGGGTGATGCACACTGTTTCTCCAAGGCAAGCATCCTCACATGGGGTAGCATTTTAATGCCGGGTGCATGGACAGTCAGGACTAACTGTGCATCTGTAGCTGAAGCAAGACAACTGTGATAACCACTGTCCTGCTTTGAGGTAAAATGAACCAATTTTCTGTTCAGTAAGTTTACTTTTTAGCTAGGCCTCTTCTAACAAACTAAACTTGGAAATTAACAGCGTATTGTTCAAACTGTTCACTCTCACAGTGATAAAACCTGATTACACCAAGGAATGGTGCAGAGAGACCCTTGCTTATACTCATTGCTAGAATAACCAAGGGCAGGGAATTCTGTTATTTGCCCCATTGGAGGGTCAGAAGCAGAAAAGCGCAGAGGGGTCACACCTGTAGGTAGGAGCAGACAGGAGAGGATACCCAAACATGACCAACTGGGGTATTCCATCCCATCCACATCATGCTCAGTATAAAAGCTGAGGGATCAAAGGGTCAACTCTTCTTTCTT
>VXBJ01000836.1:893874-944148 GCA_013400055.1 Nycticryphes semicollaris
TGAACCAATTTTCTGTTCAGTAAGTTTACTTTTTAGCTAGGCCTCTTCTAACAAACTAAACTTGGAAATTAACAGCGTATTGTTCAAACTGTTCACTCTCACAGTGATAAAACCTGATTACACCAAGGAATGGTGCAGAGAGACCCTTGCTTATACTCATTGCTAGAATAACCAAGGGCAGGGAATCTGTTATTTGCCCCATTGGAGGGTCAGAAGCAGAAAAGCGCAGAGGGGTCACACCTGTAGGGAGGAGCAGACAAGAGAGGTGACCCAAACCTGACCAACTGGGGTATTCCATCCCATCCACATCATGCTCAGTATAAAAGCTGAGGGATCAAAGGGTCAACTCTTCTTTCTTCGATGGCCGACGTCTGAGGAGGACCCTGTCTGTTTGACTGCCTTTGATCCCGATCTGTGCGTTCCTGCCTCCAGATCTGGGTCCAGCTCCTGCTGGTCACCCAGTCCTGTCTGGAACTTTTCCCTTTGCCTGCTGGTGATGTGATTGTCATCCTGGGAGCTCAATACGGTTTTGTATATATTGTATCTATTTCACTATTTTCTTCTTACTTTAATTTTAGTATTAATACTTCATTAAAGTAGTTTAGTTCATTCTAAACTCATAAATCTCCTTCTGTCTTACTCTCTTTCTGGGGGGAGGAAGGACCATCTGTCAGTCTGGTTTTGGTAAATTCGGCTGAAACAACAACAACCTCGAAGATGCTTTTTTGCCAGGCTCTGAGATCCTGACTTTATGACTCATTATTGTTCCTGAAAGAAATGCTTCAGGCTGAAGCGAGACTTGCATCTGGGCCCCATTACAGTACAAAACACAAAGCTCTCAAGAGAGAGACTTATGTATTTAAGTGAAGGGGAGGAAAGGGGAAACAGTTAGCTGCCTCCTTGCTGGGGCCGCACAAAGCTGCGGGACTGGGTTAAGGGCAGGCAAAAAGCGGCTGCATTTGTAAACCCCAGGGTGAATGCCCTGGGATCTGCTCACCCCGAAGGACTGAATGGCAAATAGCTAACACACATTTCAACCACCAGCATTACTGCAGGTTTGAGAAGCTACAGCTTGTATTTTAGAAGCAGAGAAGGTACCGAAAGGCGTAGAAGAGAGGTACAATTTTGCTCTTGATTAGAGCTGGACAGGCACTTGGATTTAAGGCTGAAGGGTAGAAGAGAGCAGAAACTGGAAATTCAGGTTTGGAATTAAGTCGTTGCTATCCCATAACTGAGCCTGATAAGTTCCCAGGTCATAGTGCCTGAAATTAAACATTTCTGTTGTTGTTGACTTTGTAAAATTGGCCAATCCTGGTCAGTTTTGGCTAAAGTAGGAAAGGGGGCACCTTCTAGAAACTCCCCCAGCCAAAAACCAGCACAGGTTCATATCTCAGATGCCTACACTCAGCAAAATGAGCATTGTGGGAGTTCTATGTGTTAAATCTGGTCCATCCAGATTGGCATGGACTTGAGTAGCATCAGGACTGCCATACACCAAATTGATGCTGCGAGATGCTTTCAAAGTGCTGCATTTCTGATGTAATTTTCTGCTTTCATCCTCTTTTCATAAGCTTCATTCAAGCTGTTTTCCCAAAAAAACACATGACTTGGCTTCATCTTATCTGTGTTTGATCCTGAACAGCCTAGAAAAAATAGTTAAAATCTTCACCTCGGGCCCCAGAGAGCAAAGGACCTCCTCTTTCTGCCAGTAAGGTAACGGCAATTAATATCACCACAAAATTATTTCAGAGGCAGCAGCCCTGAAAAAACATCCCTTTTTAATATGAATTGATGCTTTTAATTTTTTGGCATGATTTGATGGGTTCAAGGGTTTTTTTTAGTTCGTTAGAATCTGACTTTTCAATTTAGTTAATTTATTTCTTCTTTAAGTTTATATGCACCGTATTTAATCAATGTAGAAAAAAAGCACGACAAACCTCTGAGTGACCTGGTCTGATTTCATTCATAACTGACACTGTTTGAAGAGGAAGTTGGACTAGATGAGCTCCAGAGGTCCTGAATTTTCCTGTGGCTGTAAATAACTCTGGAAGACTGTGGTGGGAAGTTAGGAGTCCGAACCCTAGTGTCACATAGTGAAAACACCTTGCCTCGTTTCGTGGCATTGCTGTCTTGCAGAAAAGAAAGTAAGTTTAAACAGCCCAGTGGATGTCAAATGTAGCGTCTATTGTCTCAGTTCATAGTAACATCATTACTTGGAGTTATGTTTCTTAATGACTGTATATGATAATTACATCCAGTTCAATTCAAGGTAATTTCCTCGTGCTGTGCAAATATTGTTTTATAGTAACAAATAGTAATTTTTGGAAACTCACAGTTAACTATCTCAAGTAATTCTGAAGCCAAATTGAAGTGTTATTGTGGCTAATGAAAATGATTTTGAATTAGGCACATTATTAGCTCTTCTGGAGACAGGGGAAATTGGAATTCTGGTGGGTTAAATGATTTGGCTGCGAGGAAACATTTGCTCAGGTACAAAACTGTCATTAAGAGGATGAGCAAATGATGCTGGGTATGTTGCTTTATCTCACACAATGATTTTGTTTCTAGAGCTTTATTTGCCTACCATGCTGAGTGCCATTGTTAAAGCATGTTTAAGAGAAAAAATCCGTCCATCAAAATCAACACATTAAGGCTAGCAATTGCCCGGGACACAAATAAAATACAGAAATGGCCAGAAATTTATACCTTTTCCTAGGCAGAAATTCTTTGTGACTTACATAGACTTATTTTTCTTAGAGAGTGTTCAACCAGCTCTATGCAAAATCACACAGCATCTAGTTCTCTCCATCAACAGCTTTGAAATTTCAAGCAGATTCTGTGTGAAACAGTTTGTTGATTTTTAGAAAACAGCTAGTCTGGGAGAAATATGGCACTATCATATGTACATTTTTTCATTTGTGAGAAAAGGTCCTTAGAATTTTTTTATTGATTTATTTTATATTACACTCAACATTAAAATTCTGTCCAGTGCTGCAAAGTACAAAAAAAGTTAGCTTAGGAGGATGTGTTTAACTCACTTAGGTATTGTAATTTCAATAGCTACTGAAGGAATACAGTTTGTGACCTGAGCAAAGCATGATCCTCTTTAGTGACTATAAGGAAGCTGAGGTTTTCCAGTTGATCTGAAAATCAGAGTTTCTATAAAAGCACAAATCCTCTTATACCTTAACATATTTATTAACCCTAAATTGTGAAAAAATGCCAAAATGCTCTTTCAAAATGTTAGTGGAATGACATATTTTGTATGGAAAAAAATCAGAAAAGGCAGTGATCACAATAAAACATTTAAAAATTGTATTTAATAACTTGCTTTGAGTTTGGCCTATTATTTAAATATTAGCAGCAAGCTGTAGGAACTGTAGTGCAGGATCTTTGTGGCCTTTCTCCTGTGGACAAAAGCAATCCCAACTGTTTCCTCCACTGAGCATTATTATTGTTCTTTTGAGAAATAAAGGGGGACAAGGGGATCTAGACGACTGTTCCTATTAAGTACCACAGCAGCTTGTGTAGATACGGGTTAATTTTGAATTAATCTACACCAGAAATCTGACCACACATGAAAACTTAGGAATTAAACACTGCCAGTACAAAGGTAGATCAAAATGTTTAGAAAAAATAATACTACCTCTCCCCTCCAGTCATTTTCAGAAGCATATTTTCTAGTCAGAGACCCTTTTTACAAAAAATAAAAAATAAAAAATAAAAATTGCTGACTAGGTCTTTTTATTGGAGACACTTTTTTGGAAACACTTTTTTCCACCCCCTCATAGTTTCAACTCTTGTGCCAGCAACCGGGGTCACATAGATTTATCCGTGCTGGTCCTATGCCATCGTGGCATTATAAATGTTAGAAGGCTAAATAAATACTGAGCCTTTTTGTAATAACCTCATCCTGGCATCCGAGTAAAGTGCAGTTTATAACTTCATTGTAAATAATGAAATTAGCCGATTGCTGTGTTGTTCATACCCTGCTGAAGAAGACAGCTAACGTTATCACGAATGCGGATGGCTAATGAAGCAAACAGCGGGAGAACAGAGATGGCATCTCTGATTTTTTGCTTTTCTTTTTTTGGGTGATAAAAAGAGAAGAAGATCTTCTCCAGTTGTGTAGAAAGAGAGTTCCAATTGCAATTATTACCCCATTTTATGCAAACCACTGGCTTCTTTGGACGGCTGGTTAGGATTCAGACAGTTAATGAAAAGCAAAGGAAAATTACTCTTCTTACTAAAGACATGCTTCACTTTGCTGGCTGGGGTTAGCTTATATAGCTGGGAGATGTGGCATACTCAATTTGTTCCTATAAAGCGGGGGAGATAAAATGCTTTGAAGTATCCCAAACTAAGCTTTATAGTGGGGTGTGACGCTCAAACTCCCTTTGAAAAAAGGGGAATTATGACAATTTGGAAAGTTTCCTATGAGTTCTGGTTGATATTATGAAATTGATTGACCATGAAGGACTGTTTGAAGCAGCCATCTGATTTTGGGACAGCATGCTATGTAGGATCATTGCATCTCCACATTTTCATTTTTGATGGAGGAGGCCTGATGGCTGAAACTGAGGGAATTTTGCGTGAAAACACATGAATTTGGAGATTGAGATCTCTGTCCATGAGAAAGGAGAGGCATTCATGGTGCTCAGCTGTGTGGTGATAGAGGTTGGGGCATCAGGGTGTGAAAGGAAATCAGCCAGGGGACTTGCAGGCAGGGACAAGCACAGCTCAGACACCTTCTTCCTGGAGGAGAGCAAGTGTCCCCAGCCATCAGGACAGGGGTGGATGAAGAACAGTTGCATCAGGCTGGACTAACCCAATATCCCGTCCCTTAGAGAAGCCTCTGAAAAAAATAGAAAACCATGGGAAGGGTGTAATAACACTTTCCCACAATACTTTGAGTCACAGAAGTAACCTGAGTTACCTCAGGACAAGTCTCCCCTCCAAAAATCTGCTGTGTGCCAATGCAGTTTGGGTGCATATATAGGCTTCTGTGATATTTTTATCTAGGTATGCAGGCTGCCTACATATGGAGTGTGTAAAGCAGTGGTCCCCGACCCACAGCAAGTTGTTTACGTGGCCTCTGACGCTGCTTGCAGAGACAGAAAATAAAGAAGTTAATTCTGACATTTGCAGGGGAAGGAGACGCCTGTGGCCTGTTGTGTGGTCAGCAAAAGTGTGTTGCTCAAGAGCTGTGGGAGTCTGAAGGAGACATACGTGGCAGTATCTGCTGAAACTAAGCATAAACAAATTTCCAAATTTCTGTAGAGCTTCTTGGCTTGTTTACTCTCACCCCCATACCTCTCTGCAGAGGTGACTGGAAGTGAAACTCTGGCAAGGGATTTCTTTAAGCTACTCTTCTATGAGGACATGTTCTCTCCTACAAGGACAGGCTGAGAGAGTTGGGGTTTTTCATCCTGGAGAAGAGAAGGCTCCAGGGAGACTTTATTGCTGCCTTCCAGTACCTGAAGAGAGCCTACAGGAGAGCCGGAGAGGGACTGTTGATCAGGGAGGGTAGCGATAGGACAAGGGGTAACGGTTTTAAATTGAAAGAGGGGAGATTTAGATTAGATATTAGGAAGAAATTCTTTTCTGTGAGGGTGGTGAGACACTGGAAGAGGTTGCTCAGAGAAGCTGTGGCTGACCCATCCCTGGAGGTGTTCAAGGCCAGGCTGGATGGGGCTTTGAGCAACCTGGTCTGGTTGGAGGTGTCCCTGCCCATGGCAGGGGGGTTGGAACTTGATGTTCTTTAAGGTCTCTTCCAACCCAATACATTCTATAATTCTATGATTCTCTATGATTCTCTATGATTCTGTGATTCTACTCAGTGGTCCAGGGACTGCAAATCCAGTGCATCTGATGCAATCTGATGGTCCTGGGCTGGGAAACCATATTTCTGCAGAAAGCTACCAGAGAGCTCACAAAGCGACTGAAAGAGCAGGATAGTGTTACAGCTACCCAGACCCAGGAAACTGGGATGCAGACACAGCCACCAGTTCAGTGGCAGAATATTTAATTCTCTCTCTTTCCATCTGGATGATGGGAAGGTAGTGGAATGCATTCAAATGTTTTCAGAGCACTGAGATGAAGATTTGCACATAGCAATCATAAGTAGCCCTCTTCAAGGTGAAATCAATTACATTTGTCTCTGGAGGGGACTGATGGTATTTCTTCTGAGTGGATTTCTGCCCTGTGCTGCTTTGGCTGTGTCTGACTCATGAACCAGGCTTTCTGCCCAGGCTCACAAACCTCTACTGCCTGCCCGTGTGAAGATACCATTTTCATTAGGATTTGAGAAAGGTTGAGGGTTATTAAAATTCAGGTGGCGTTGGGCCTTTATCAACAGTTAAAAAATTTATCAAGCCACGACCCATCAATAATCAAAAGCAGGCAGTGTTGTGGACTTCAGCTCAATTTCAGATAATAGTGATGTCGCCCCCGTATTAACTTGAAAGATAGATGGAAATTAGAATATGATTAATCATTGTTAGCCTTGCTTGGCTGATGCATGTTTGCATTTTAGGTAATGTATATGTATGACTTTGCTGAATGCACAAATACCTTTTATGCATGTACTGCCACACAGTTTCTTTCAGATTTGGTTAAATAGAATGAATCATTTTGAGAGAAGTCAGGCAGTTTGAGTACTTTGCATTGCTGTCAATGACAAGAACAAAACTTAGCAGTATCCCCACACATCATGTGTATGCAGTTTTTAGCAGCATTCATTTCTACTATCAAAAGCGCATGATAGGTGATTTAAATCATTGACATATTATGAAGATTCACTGTATTTTTCTTATCTTTATTTCCACAGCTCTGAGTGAGGGGAAGGTGAAAGAACAGCAAGGGTGGTATTTAGTGGGACCTTGATTCTTCAGGATAAATACCATTTTTCTGATAAAGATCTACACCATCAGTGGCAAAACCTAGAAATCTGCTCCTTCACACCTGCAATAGACTGGCAATGAATTCAGACTTGGATGATTTTCCATTTCTTTTTGGGTCCTAGCATTACCCTTGGCAGGGTAGATATGTAAATATGTATTTGAAAACAGACATTTCCATGAGGCTGCAGCATCTATGAATTTTGAAGACAGGGAGATTTTGTAGAGGTGAAGGATATCAAAAGCTGCTTCAGGCTTTGTGGCTTCTACTTAATGCAGCCTAAAGATTTTTTCCAGCTATCTGGATTTGATGTGTATCTTCTCGTTTGAATATTATTGTAGGCAAACTGGTTCTGATCTTTATATTATCAGTAGGCAAAAGCCTTTGAGCAGTCCTAAGGTGCTCTGTAGCTCTTCATCCAGCATTCTGGTGGAAGGCTAAAATATTTTGATGGAGCTTATCAGTGTTCTGTTTCAGGTACCTAAAACCTTACTTTACCTCCTGTAGGTCAAAATTTTAGAAAAAAAAAATTCTTTGATGGATCCCTGTTCTTGTCTTTCGGGAAAAGGAGCATATGTTTTAAAAGAATCTCAAAGACTGCCTGAGAAATACATTTCAGCTGAAGATTTGAGAGTTCAAGTCACTGGAACCACTATTTTAACTACAGTTCATTTTCTGTTGGAATATTCCAGGTTTTAAGAATTTCTTTATGATGACAAAGTAGTATTTTCAGTGAAAACATAGATTATTTTTTTTTTTAAAAATGTCTTTGTTTTGTTGAAAAGAAAGGCTTTCAGTTCAGTTTGAGGCTGTTCAGAGAATAATTTTCAATCAGTGAAATCTGAGACTTGTATCTATAGTAGTCCCTCAAGCCCACACCAACCTTTACCAAATGGGCCCTGGCCCCTGACTTTCTCAGCTACAGCCACACATGTCCTTAGCTCCTGCCGTCACAGCAGCGAGCAGCCCCAGCGAGACTGATGCCAGGAGCACTAGAGACAGCCACATTTTCTTGTTTTCTACCTTAGAACAAACACTCCACTCTTCTTGGCAACGACCCCAGGGCTTTAAGACTTATTATTGCCTTCCTGAGCTTCAGCTGGGATACTCGTGAGAGGAACCACATCACAACCAGTGAGACAGGAACTCAGAAATGCTGAGCTGTTTCATCATCTTTATTTCAATCCACCAGTTTCTTCCCACCCATGTTATAAAGCTGTTTCCTAATCCTCTATTCTAAGAGCTGGAGAATTAAATCTTGTCTGGAGTTCCTGACAAGATCAGTTATACTTTTGTTCTGCTAAATTTCCAATTCCTGGGTGGAGGTGTGAAGGTTGTATATTCTTGTATAAGTGTATATGTAGGTGCAGATGCACATTACAGTTCTTCAGGCTATATAGTTATATGTCTCCATACGTGTTTAACTTCCCCTGATGTTAATGGAAACTATAAGTGCCCTCACGGAAGAACGTTTTAGACAAGGCAATGTTCAGCTGGGTGGACTTTTCCTGTTAATACATTTTATTGCATTTCTACAAGAAACATTTCTTACTGTGGATAATGATCAAAAAATCAGCTTGCTTAATGACCTGATCCAAAACTTGTTATAGACTGCATAGTCAGTGGATATTTAACATGACCAGAAATTCCTCGTAGGACCTCTTTGTTTTACACACTCATATTTAAGGCAGCTAATCTCAAAAAATAACGTGTCCAGGAGAANAAAACAGACATTTCCATGAGGCTGCAGCATCTATGAATTTTGAAGACAGGGAGATTTTGTAGAGGTGAAGGATATCAAAAGCTGCTTCAGGCTTTGTGGCTTCTACTTAATGCAGCCTAAAGATTTTTTCCAGCTATCTGGATTTGATGTGTATCTTCTCGTTTGAATATTATTGTAGGCAAACTGGTTCTGATCTTTATATTATCAGTAGGCAAAAGCCTTTGAGCAGTCCTAAGGTGCTCTGTAGCTCTTCATCCAGCATTCTGGTGGAAGGCTAAAATATTTTGATGGAGCTTATCAGTGTTCTGTTTCAGGTACCTAAAACCTTACTTTACCTCCTGTAGGTCAAAATTTTAGAAAAAAAAAATTCTTTGATGGATCCCTGTTCTTGTCTTTCGGGAAAAGGAGCATATGTTTTAAAAGAATCTCAAAGACTGCCTGAGAAATACATTTCAGCTGAAGATTTGAGAGTTCAAGTCACTGGAACCACTATTTTAACTACAGTTCATTTTCTGTTGGAATATTCCAGGTTTTAAGAATTTCTTTATGATGACAAAGTAGTATTTTCAGTGAAAACATAGATTATTTTTTTTTTTAAAAATGTCTTTGTTTTGTTGAAAAGAAAGGCTTTCAGTTCAGTTTGAGGCTGTTCAGAGAATAATTTTCAATCAGTGAAATCTGAGACTTGTATCTATAGTAGTCCCTCAAGCCCACACCAACCTTTACCAAATGGGCCCTGGCCCCTGACTTTCTCAGCTACAGCCACACATGTCCTTAGCTCCTGCCGTCACAGCAGCGAGCAGCCCCAGCGAGACTGATGCCAGGAGCACTAGAGACAGCCACATTTTCTTGTTTTCTACCTTAGAACAAACACTCCACTCTTCTTGGCAACGACCCCAGGGCTTTAAGACTTATTATTGCCTTCCTGAGCTTCAGCTGGGATACTCGTGAGAGGAACCACATCACAACCAGTGAGACAGGAACTCAGAAATGCTGAGCTGTTTCATCATCTTTATTTCAATCCACCAGTTTCTTCCCACCCATGTTATAAAGCTGTTTCCTAATCCTCTATTCTAAGAGCTGGAGAATTAAATCTTGTCTGGAGTTCCTGACAAGATCAGTTATACTTTTGTTCTGCTAAATTTCCAATTCCTGGGTGGAGGTGTGAAGGTTGTATATTCTTGTATAAGTGTATATGTAGGTGCAGATGCACATTACAGTTCTTCAGGCTATATAGTTATATGTCTCCATACGTGTTTAACTTCCCCTGATGTTAATGGAAACTATAAGTGCCCTCACGGAAGAACGTTTTAGACAAGGCAATGTTCAGCTGGGTGGACTTTTCCTGTTAATACATTTTATTGCATTTCTACAAGAAACATTTCTTACTGTGGATAATGATCAAAAAATCAGCTTGCTTAATGACCTGATCCAAAACTTGTTATAGACTGCATAGTCAGTGGATATTTAACACGACCAGAAATTCCTCGTAGGACCTCTTTGTTTTACACACTCATATTTAAGGCAGCTAATCTCAAAAAATAACGTGTCCAGGAGAATCCAACATCATGCATTGCATCTAGTGAATGTTATCTGTAGTCATGAGGATGGATGGAAAACCACCACCCTTAAAAATTAGTGAATGTATTGAAGAGATTAATCCAATGGCAAGATCTTAAATGCCAGGTTCATTGCTGCAGTTTAATATTGACAGTATATCCATCCTCTTCCATTTGCAGTTTTAAATTGCTATTCATTATTTAATTCAACCAGTATAAAATACTATGCAGGAAGACAAAATGTATTTCTGTCACAGTCTCTTGAACTCAGGCTGAGTCTACTGTTGTTACTACCACTGGTGTGAAAAATTGTTCATTTTGGACCAATAGTGTTCTTCCAGTATAAAGCTGAAAAGATTCTTTAGGACATGGAGGCTGGAAAAAAATAGACAGGACATGAGGGTCTTGTATCATCAGGAAGCTGTGAAATGGAAGAAGTTTTTCTGAATATTCAGTGCTGCTCAACATGAAATAACAGGACTTCAGAAGTGGTTTTAAACTGATATGAAAAGTGGTTTTAAACTGATATGAACTGCTTTTTTTTTTTTTTTTCAAAATTTTTACTCTGAGCTCTTAAAAGAATGTGAGCTAGGAGAACACTTACTTCATACCTGGATCATCATCAAAACCACAATTTTCTGTAGACATTTGAAATTACAATCAATAATAATTACATGCCAGAACAAACTGGAGGGTGGCCAGCTCAGCAGCAGCATTGCCACAGTGGTGGAGCTATGGCCACAGGAAAATGCTTCGTGGTGGAGCACATGGAGGCAGAAGCAGAAGGACCCTGACCGTGTCGCTCTGCCAGCACAGGGAGTAGCTGTTTTGGTGTGGGTAAGGTCCTCAGGCAGTACAACGGTGGCCTTGGCTCAGCACTCTGGCATGAGGCTGGTGCCACTCGTGGTCCCTGCTATTTCACAGGCATACAGAGCTCAGCAAGTAGGTTGTGAAGCCCTACGGTGATCACTGAGGCTGATGCCACACATGGTCCCTGCTAGTTCACAGGCATACAGAGCTCAGCAAGGAGGCTGTGAAGCCCTGCGGTGATAGTTGGTTGACTTATGCCTTATACAGTGCCTGAGGGACATACACTGGGATCAGGACACATGCTGTACCTTTCACTCAGATAACATCTCTCCATCCTATCTCCTGTCTTTTGCGATCTACACCACTACATTTCTACTGTTATAATGGTGTGGTAGAGACCAAGCAATATGGCTTTCATACATGCAATATGTGCATCAGGCCTAGCTGCTTACAGGCTCCACCCGGGGGCAGGCACCAGCTTCCAAATGTTCTTCATTTGGGACCATGCTTCTGGTAATGAACCTTGGTCTTATTAGCCCATTACCTTAAAATATGGTGAGATTTTTTGGAACTACATCTCTATTCCTTCATCCTACAAAGCCAACCGTGAGCCCTGGTAGATCTGGCCTCTACTTGGTCATGTAATCTTTGTGTCTGAAGTAATACATTCCCCATGCATTGTTTACTCTTTTACGCCTCTTTGCATTCAACACCTCTTTTCTTCCATTTCTTCTGTGTCTCAATTCACAAGCGGTTTGTTAGTCACTTGTGTTTTCATTTCTTATATAGTAGATTCCTTTTCCTCATAGTTACTGCTTTTTTAATTGCAGCTTTTCCTCCTTTTTGGTACTTCTTCTCTTTTTTTAAAATGCATATTTATCTTTTAATTAAATCACCAGGAGGCATATTTAGAGCCCCCAGGGTTCACTTTGAACTCCGAAAAGGAAAAGGCTTACTCTCTGCTATAAACAAAATGTTAATTTGAATTAATTGGAGGAAATGCTCCGTATATGATAGACTTGTTTCTGAATAATTAATCATTTCAGCCAGAAAAGTAAACATTATGGGCTGGAATTTTGCTTCTGGTCCTATCAGTGTTGCCCTGGAGCAGCTCTGCTGATAAGAGCTGAATTAGTCTTGTCTGATATTGGTTCAGCCAAAAGCAAGCTCTGGCCCCAAATCGCCATGAGGAAAGTACACTTTGGTCTGTGTTGCACCCAAAGACTTGACTTTGTAGCATTGTAAGTGCTCTCCCCCACCACTAGTGCCCCATTTACCAGAGGAATGTTTTCCCTCCCTATAGCCAAAACATGGGAAAAGCTGGAGGGGGAGAAGGAGTCCCTTTGCTGAGGAAGTGGGCTGTGCTCCTTGTGAATGGTGAATCTTTGGATCTTCATGAGTATGATGTGGAAAAGGGGAAAGACAGTGAATAAAGCCTAGGGAGTGGAAAGACTCCCTTGAAGAGCTCCTGGCTGAAAGATAAGCACTCTTCCAAGCTCCATTATAACTTTATTCCCCTCTACCCTGTGCCTGTTTTACTAATTATTGATGATCTGATTGTTCTCCTCCTACAAGAGTAGCCCTGCAAAAGAGGGGCAAATACACGCACCTTTGCATCACCTGCTAAGCTAAAACTGAAACAAATGCTGCAAAGCAAAAAAAATTACCATTGGTCATTAAATGTCAAGGGTCACACACAGTGAAGGCATACCAATAAAGAGCTAGAGATAAGAGAATCTATTTCAGGTATATAGCAGGTATTATCTTGCATGATATTGTTATTTAACACTTCCCATGGCGCATGACAAAAAGCTACTGTCCACTGGGAATAAATTAGAAAAATTAGAGAAGTCAGTGGTAGTGTTTCCTAAATGCAAAGAGTCATTTCCAGACTCCTATTGATTTGAGGCATTGAAGATATGGAGTGGGAGCTATTTCCCTCATCCTCATCATTCTTCCCAAAGCTTCTGCTGAGAGTTTCCAAGCAGCACTTGGCAAAATAGCCCTTTGGTTTAACACATGACCAAGTGTGTGATCTTACTCATCGCTGTGCATTTCCCATGAAAACAAGAATCCTCAGATCCAGTTTATTGCATAACAGCACAAGTTGTCTTGACAGCACAAGGCAGAGGAGAAAAAATACTTCACATAATTTCTTAATAGTTAAAAGGAAAGAATGGTTTTACTTTGGTCCTTTCCCAAGAGTCTGGGCCAACACATTTACCAGTTCTATTTCTAGTCTGTACAGATTCTTATGGCTCACTTATCGCATTAGTATCCAGCCCTTTCCAATAACATTTTTCATAAATTCCATGAAGACCAAATCACTCTTGTGTAATATCTACTCTTAACCTATGCTTACAGGTATCAAAATAGCATAAAAATAAACCCAAACCAGAAATCTTCTATTGCAAGGGTGCCAAAGAAGTGAAAGGCAAGTTAAAAATAACTATTAGTTTTAAATATAACAAAAGGGGGAAAGTTGAAAATGTTTTAGAGTGTATAAGAAAACTTTGAGTGAAATTACTTTTTTCCATCCAAATGCTATTACACTGATGAAGTTTTAGTTTTTCTATGATAAAGAGAAATATCAAGATAAGAAAGTCTTAGATATTATTAAACTACCATAGAAAAAACTCTTAAATCCTATCAGTCTTTACAAGGCACTTATTTTTTGTGTACGTGAGGTGACTCTTAACAGGGTTTTGAAGAAAGGTTATTAGAGTCTTCTCTCCCTGGAATTAGAAAACTATGAGGTCTTGAAAAAAAAATACCTGACTTAGAATTGTGATCACAGATTCAGAAACTGATTAGAAGAATAGATTTGCAGAATAGTGTTATTAATATTGAAATTAGTAATACCTCTAAAGAGTTATAATTCCTCTCTGCTAACAGAAATCTTAAAGAGATTTATATTCTCCCACTGAATAATGTGAGTCTCAAATATCGAAGGAGTGATTATTTTCACAGTGAATTTCTAAAGTATAACAGTCAGGAGAAAGTACCTGCATTTATGGAATTGCCCTTTGAAATATAAAGTTCAACCCAGCATTTAATGGATCTGTGCATACTTTTGCCAGTGTATAGCTATTGGTGTTTGCGGTGTTTTGTAGTGTTTTGTTTATTTCAGTTATCACGTATTTCTATTTAATTACCAGTTTTTCTGCTAGATTCTTCTTCTTAATTAAAAAAAATATATGTCCCATAGAAGAGCTGTCCTTCGTGCTGTGCAGAGAGCTGCTGACAGGCTGATGTGTCTGCAAGTCTTATTATTTCTCCAGGGGAAATACCTGAAACCGCTAACTTTGAGAACCCAGTGAGGTTCCCACCAGTGCCGTTGGTCCCTAACAAGTTGTATAATGTGGTGAAAAACACCCAGAAGCAGAAATCCCACCAGGAAGTTAACGCCTGAATAGGCTCACAGACCTTGTGTTCAGTGCACAAGAGCTGGCAAAAGCCTCAGCAGAGAAAAAAGTCTCCATCTGTGAAGGTAAGAGGGTTTCCTGTGAACGTTTTTGATCTGGTGTAGACATGGCACTTACCAAACCTGTCAGCCTGGCTCTCCTGCCCTGCAGGTGAATGCTTGACCTGATGCCCAGTGCTGTGATTGATACACACCAGATTCGAAGCCACGGGTTTTGCCTCGGTTTTGAGTTAGTATCTCAAAACATATCTAGAAATAGCTATTAAGTAAATGAACCTTTTCTCAAGAATACAACTGTTCCACAGTCTGGATTTTCTAATGATTTTTCTCGATTTTTCTTACTCTTTGCTGATGAGATGGTAGAGAATGGATTGAGAGCAGCCTGAGGAGAAGGACTTGGCGATGTTGGTGCATAAGAAGCTTGATGTGAGCTGGCAACGTGCTCTCATAGCCCAGAAAGCCAATAACATCCTGGGCTTAATCATGTGTGGACAGCAGGGCAAGGGAGGGAATTCTGTCCCTCTACTCCATTCTGGTGAGACCCCACCTGGAATACTATGTCCAGCTCTGGAGTCCCCAGCATAAGAAGGGCATGAACCTATTGGAGCGAGTCTAGAGGAGGGCCATGAAGATGATGAGAGGGCTGGACCACCTCTCTTATGAAGACAGGCTGAGAGAATTGGGGTTGTTCATCCTGGAGAAGAGAAGGCTCTGGGGTGACTTTATAGAGGCCTTCCAGTACCTGAAGGGAGCCAACAGGAGAGATGGGGAGGGACTCTATCAGGGAATGAAGCAATGAGATGAGGGGTAACAGTTTTAAAGTGAAAGAGGGGATATTTAAATTAGATACTAGGAAGAAATTCTTTCCTGTGAGGGTGGTGAGGCACTGGAACAGGTTGCCAGAGAAGTTGTGGATGCCCCATCCCTGGAGGTGTTCAAGGCCAGGTTGGATGGGACTTTGAGCAACCTGGTCTAGTGGAAGATGTCCCTGCCCGTAGCGGGGGTTGTTCAAACTCGATGATCTTAAGGTCCCTTCTGATCCAAACCATGCTATGATCACTTGTTTCTTTCAGTAACTTTATCTCCTACTTTTATGCTGCATGTATTTGCAGAATGTTCTTTTTTAACCTTCATTTCCCTCTCTTCTCTCCTTTCTCTCAGTCCCTCTTCATTTAGCTCACTAGTTTTCAGGCTATTTATCACCTTCAAAAAACTTGGGCATCAAGTCCGTCTCTCCCACACCTTCCGTGTCAGGATGTTATGGATTAGATTGGTCCAGTAACCAATTGAACCTGATGTTTGTTTGGAAAACTAACTCTACTTTGAAGTATTTAATTAAGAGGTCCCCAAACCCTTAGCTGAATCATGACAGCTGGATGTAGTTTGAAATACAGGAAATTAGTTTATTCATGTGATTGCTGTAAGAATTCCTGAAATGTTACAGAAAAGACCTGGGTGGGTCTTGTCCATTCACGCTGGTGCTCCTGAGGTGCCTTTTTGGCTAACAGTGATCCAGGTGGTCCTGCCTTATCTTAGTTTCCCAAACCCATTTTCTGTCTTAAATTCAGCTCCACTAATGATGACCGCAGTGTCAGTGCCAAGCTGGATACAGTTGGCTACTTATGTGTTAACCACCAGGTCATCTACATATTGCTCTGAGCCATTCAACATACAGAAGAGGTTCCTCAGATCTGCTCTCGTCCATGCAGGTGCAGAAGGCAGCTAACTATTACCATCTGCTCTCTGGAACTGAGTTTGCAGGGTGAGCCAGAAAACAGACACCTGTTTGGAGTAGGATCGCACAAAAAAATCATTGCCAAATTATATTGCAAGAAGGTTAGGAGTGAGCAAAAACCGAAAGAGGAGAGAGAAGGCTCATTTCTCATTAGCATGAAAAAAAAAAAACCAAAAAAACAGTGGGTAAGAGGCACAAAAGCTGTTGGGGTTGTAAAGAAATGAGGAAACTGGAAACCCGTTTGAAAATTTCAAGGAAAAGCGGATGAATCTGTGCTGCTCTGTGCGGGAAACGCTGTTCATTCAACGCTGACTGAGCCATGGGTAAGTAAGCCTACACTGGGCTAACAGCTCTGTATGCAGTTGTGTTCCTGACTTGGGGTTCACTGCAGGGTTTTTCACTTCTGCTGAGTGGCTTCTGCCACCTCTCTTCACTCTTGCAGGAACATGCCCTTCACAGCCGCCAAGTGTCCTCTTAGTCTCACTGCCGACTGCATGCAGCGCAACGATGAAAAGATGCTTGTGCAGAGAGAAACCAGACTTGCCTGCAATCCATTCCCAGCTGCTAGATGAAGGTGAGCTAAAATTACTTATAATTAGGACCCCCAGCATCTTCACTGTAAGATTTATCACAATTTGAATCTTGATAATATGGTCCTTGTCTATCAGCTGGGATCTGCCCAGATTCAGAACACCACCTAAACATTTATTTACTTTTAAATACCTTCTTACATCAATTAAGTTTGTGAAAACAAAGCGTGTGCTTCAGGCAAAGTATTGTGCTAAGTTCTGCCTTAGACACAATTTCTTCTTTCCAACTCTGTGTTATAAATCATGCCCCGTCTTTTCACTCACCACTACTTCTTCTTTGATTTTCTAAAATTAAAGAGAAACAAGCAATTCCAAGACATTGTGTCATTGTGCTCTGTAAAGCATACAGAGCAGATGTTTTCCTCTATCTGCATGACCTTATCCTTCCATTTGACTTCTGCTTGTTGACATAGATTTTAATTGCAGATCCTTCTCTAGGCAAACAGTGATAAATCTTCAAATGAATGTAACTATAGCTCTAAATTACCATGCACGGGTGTGCATTTAATACCTCAGGTTACACGCTAGCTCAGGACAGTCGGTGATTCAGGAGAGGAAGTTGCTAACGGAGCAGTAGGGTTATTTCAAGCAAGTTTCCTCATGTGTGCTGTTCCTTTGGTTTGGAAGACACAACGTTATACCATAATTTAGACTTGATTTCATAAATACGGCCTTGGCTTCCACTCTGATTCATTCTCCCCTTTCTTCACTTTTTCCGGGCATTTCCTGCCAAGCTACATTTTTTCTTCCATAGCAGATTGCTCTCTGCTATATCCTGGTTTCTCTTACATCAAGTCCCTTTAGGCACCCTATCACTTCTTCTGAGCTATACTTCCCTTTGAACCGTGAAGGAGCGGAATGGAAACTACAATTCCAAGGAACTGGTAATTTGGCAGGACCTTGCTTATGCCATAAATCAAACTGACAATAAATCACTAACTATTATTTGATATGGCTAGAACGGAAATGCATATTGACTTTGGAAGAGTCCTTTTTTCCCTCTATCCTGAAGAGTCATGTGTTTCTTTTTTTTCTGTCCAAAAATGAGGACTGGCAATATTATCCCTGGGTATGGGAAATTAAAACATCTTCTAATCTTGTGTTCTACATACTATTTGCTAAGGCTAATGTTTTCATAAGGTTCTTTTTATTGTCTCACAACCTACTAGCTACTCAGAAGAGTGGTTTTTTTACTTCTTACTACTGCAAAAAGACAAAAATTGGAAGAGGGAAATTATTTTCTTTCTCATTAAAAATGTAACACTAGCATCTAGTTTGAACAGAAAAAAAGACTTATTATAAAACTGCCTGTGGATCAATGACACAAATAAAAATTTGTGTTTATGCATGTATTAGTTCTATGTACCTCTAATAATGAGATGCTGTAAAACCCACTTGGAGAATTTGTTAGCTCATATAGTAAATAAAAAAATTAAGCAGACCCAACAAATTGGACCAAGCTTCTACATCTTGAAGGGGCATCAGGAATGACTGAAAGCTTCCTGGATTAAGAAGCCCTGATCGATAAGCAAATGGAGTATGTCCATCTGTGAGAGCTAGGAAAGGAGGAAAAAATCCAAGGTTCCTATTCCGAGTCTGTTTTCAAGCCTGCTGGCTTCCTGATACTGAGGGTGAGATCTAGGAATTTGAGCCAAATGAGGTTGAAATTTGAACCTGGAGAATGAGAAAAACAAACCCACCGCTGTTTAGCTGCAAGTCTAGGTTTGTTGTGCTGGTGGGATGTCTCTCTGTTATCAATCTTGGACCTCGGAGAAGTTGTGGCTCCAGAGCACATTTCATCTGGGAGGGCATCAGCATCCTGCATGTTCAACTCCCTGTGACAGGTCAGGAAATGGAGTAATTTCACATATTAAAGATCTCTGAGAGTGCGGGAGGCCTGCAATAGCCCAACTTGAGGGAATGCCTGGAAGCATCACATGTCAGCAATCAAATAGCACAGTAGATCAACAATGACTTTTGGCATGACACAGGCTGGTAATGCCAAACAGAAGGAGGGTTGTGCAGCAAAACTTGGTTCCGAGGTTGGGAAATATTCAAAAACACGATTGGATTGTCAGAAGTATGGGGTAGAAATGTTTCCTCTGCATGGCTGGTTGTACGAATGTTATTTTTGGTAAGAGATATCATAATTTATGGCATTGGGGAACATTAAGTCTGCAGATGCTGCTAAGTGATAAAGTGGCAGTGTTATCACTTTGTGTAAACTCAGTGCTTAAGAAGTCAAGGTCTTAATAGCACTGGTGCAATGTGTTCAAGTGCTGATTTGTCCCACAAACTCTGCCAAGTCACCTCTCTCCTATTGTAACGTGGGGAATCCCTCTAAATGTTGCAGATTTGAACTGTACAGATCATTGGGATATGGAGAAGTGGATATCCAGATAATTCAAATTGAATCTTTCTCTTTATGCTCAGGAGACAGTTTGAATCTACATACAAAAGCTGTTTTAAAAAGCAGCCAGAGAATTATTAGATTTTGCAAGGAAATGCTTGCAGTCTATCTGAAATTGGCTTTTTGACACCGCTTTAATTTCAAAGACCGTATTTACTTCTATTCCAGAAAGATACTCAGTAGAGTCAATTCTGTATTCCCAGCCAAGCCCAGTGGAGTCACTGGAGAATTTCTTTAGATTTCTCTTCACTCTGTGAAACATAAATGAGCTCTGTTTGCAAAGATTGAAAATACTCCAAACTCCCTGCTGTAGCGTATTAATACATAGCTATTTTTGCACAGAAAGCTCTCAGGTAAGTGGGACTTTTGTGAGAAAGTCTTCAAGATTTGTCCTTTTATTACTGGCTTTACATCTTCCAAAATCTGGCCTCACTTGCTCCTGTTGAACAGAAACAGCAAAGTGCTTGGGCGTACTGAGACTGAGCAATCTTTTCATTTAGCCATGTTTCACTGCATGAGATTATGTGATGCTGCCCAGCATACAGCGAAACCCCTGTGGTTTATTGCTATCCCATGGACTTTGCCCAGTTATCCAGTCTGCATAGAGTAACTGTGTGTGCCAGAAGTCCTGCACCCCGTGGGATATTAGCTGTGGTGTCACCCTTGTGCTACAGAGGGTGAGGTTTATTTGAAGTTTCTTCTATGCACCCCATTATTATGAGGTCTATGAGTCAAACTTTCAGTGTTCTCTAGATTTCCAGAGAAAGGCATTTTCTGTCTCGACTAGTCACATTTATTTTTGCCTTTCTAAGCACCAAGGTCTGTAAATTTGGCCCAGCTTCTTTTTGCAAATAGCAAATGAACTTTCAAAAAAATATGCCCTGAGATCCAAATCACAGAGTTGTATTAGGATGGATTGCTGCAGTCAAACCCAGTTTTCACTTAAATATAGAAACCTTGGTTTACCTATGGTAAACATTTGCTCTATAATAAGCAATTCTTTTTTGGAAAAGGGAATCAAAACAGTTCTTTGAAGAATATATGAACATAGAGTTAACCAAGAGCCCAGAATGGCTTTAAGAGAAGAAATATCCACTGGTTTTGGAAAGAACAAGATATTTATAGCTGTCTAAATACCTGAAGAAAATTTCTGGTGTCTTCGGAAAATATATAGTAAATGCTGGGGGTTTTTTGGGGGGGTAAGAGAGAAAAATATTCACTTTTAGCTAACTTGAGAAAAGCCAAGTCCTTAATCCTTGTTTCCTGCTGGCAGTTCTTTGTCATGCGGCGTTACGAGCAAGTGCAAAGATGGTGAGTCAGATTTTGTAAATGAGGGGTGAGAAAAATAGGAATTGTATTTTTAGAAAAAGAGGAAAACAAACTGAGACACAGAAACCATTTAAAGAAAACCTGCTTTCGAAATTACTGGCTGTAATAAAAATGAAGGGAGCACAGATTCTGCATTTTGGGGGGGCAAAACCTGTTGAAAACTGGGTAGGGCTAAGAGAGAGTTTTCTTATCGTGATGTGGGCTAGTCTGAAATATTTCTTGCATCCAGAAAGTGTTAAGAAATGGATTTATCAACATGCATAGCTTAATTGCAGACTGGAAATGGTCTTAAAAATCATTTCAGCTGGGTAAGATTGTGATTTGGGATGCCTAGCTGTCCGTGCTTGTAAAAAACCACACAGTCTTATTTAGTTTTGTGGTTTGAAAATGAGTGGCACAGTTAAAAATTGTGATAAGCTAAAAGTAAGACCATAAAGCTTCCAAAGAAGTACAGATATAAGTAAAATTCCTAAAACTATACCTAAAGAGTTAGCCCTGTTTCAGTTCAGGGCATAATGATTTAAATCAAATGCTAAATTCGCACGTTCTAATGATAATTTATATGAATATCCAAGTAAATCTGTTATTAGCCACTTGTGTTAGATATGCTAAATGACTTTGTAATGTAGTTATATTTACTGGCTGATTTCTGCAAGAAATACTGATTATTAAGGGGGAACATCTATTAAAGTATGCTGATCTGTAATTAAGTGCAGCCTATATACTAAAAAACGATACAATTTTTCTTGAAAACGAGAATACTTTATGCACAGTTAAACAATTATAGTCACATTTCATATGCTTAATTTTTACGTGACATCATGAAGTTGCAATTGTTATTGATGACATTCATTAACTTTTATCAAGGTTTTTAATAGTAATCAGAATGAAATATAGAGAAAGCCGCAGTCATTTTTAAATTAAACATAATCACAATAAATATAGGGGAGAAATCCATTTTTCTGTATATCAGGCCATGTTTTACAGTTATTGATTTTTGTTTAATAAATAAATTTTACTGCTGTTTAGCAAATTGAATCCTGTATTCCCTGTTGTCTTTCATACGTCTTTCAGGATTTTTGAGGCAGTGTATCTCAACTTCCAATATCTTGTTTTCAGTAATAGACTAGGAGATGAAAACCAATTTTCTTGGTCCTTATTTTCTGGATGTGGTATGACACAGCTATAACATTGGCCTTATGTAAATAACTGAAATTAAGACAATTGTTGGTGAAGAGTGGCAAAAGGTAAGCTGTTGCTGAAAAACACTGTATCACCTTAACGTGCTTTGGTTTCAGGTTCTAAGCAGTTCACTTGGCTCTTCACTGATCTGATGTTCTTTGAAATTTCTACTGCAGATTTGGACATCTTGAATATAATTTTTCTCTAAGTGTGTGTTCATGGGTGTAATATCAAAATTAATTCTCCTTAGATCTGCTTTAAAAGGAAAATTACTTCTTCTTCTTTAATTGAAAGCATATTTTAATTTTTTCCGCCTACGTATTAACTGCTTGGAGAGCTCAGAAGCTGTGGTGCATATTGGAGAAAACTGTGGAGTACTCCAGACTGATGTAAATACAGTTCCATCCAAGCATTCACCACGTGCTGCGCTCACCGCGTTGCACAGGAGTCCCAAGCAGGTATTGGACAACTCGATTCCCTTTTGACATCTTCCATGCTGTGATCTAGAAGAGCAGCAAGCAAAATGGAAGATTTTGTTCTGAACTCTTTATATTCTGCATATCTATATGTATGGTCTACACAGATATATCTGTATTCTCCAACATGTCTGAAGCTAGAAAAGGCACAAATTTACATGACTACATATTGCTTTAGACACTGAGCTTTGGGCTCCCTTTTTAAGTCACAGACAGGTTATTTAAAACTGTGAACACATTAAAATAGCTGCATAATGCTTCGAGACCCACATATCACCATCTAATTTACACTGGCTATTAAACAGACATTATTCACCATTTTTTCCTCATATTCCCACTTTTCAGAAATCCACACAGTATACAAATCAGATTCCCAGGACTAAATTTAACCTTATATATGTGTGTGCTCTCGTACCTCTTGTTTTTACTTCTTGACCCTAAAGGTATCTTGTATACCATTTCCCAGGGAGCTGGAACTATCCTTAAGGGAGCTGGGTAGTGAGAATCTTGCAAGAGAAAGTGGAGAATTGCCCAGGCAATCTCTGCAGGGATGGTATGAATTGTGGCTACTCTGTAAGCCTTTGCTTCCAGTTATCTGATTCGTATTTATTTACGTTGCATGAGTTACACAACTCGGACAGGCTCTTTCCATTACTTCATAAAATACAAATATGTAAATGCAGGTAACATCCCCAACACACTGCTTTCAGTTCTTATCTACTGCAGCACATTTCCTGGATTTTACTCCTCGCAGCACTGCTGGTAGTTAAGTGTTGATTCAAAAAAAGAAAACAGGAAATAATTCTTCATTTCAATAATTCATGGAAAATGAACTGAAACTATGATATCTGTGACACATGAGAGCACACATCTCAAACTGCATTATTAGTATTCAGTGCTGGGACTGTAGCCCTGGAACATATGCTTAAAACATTGCTAAGCCCCTTTGGAATACCGTTTCAATAGAAATTCAGTAATCTGTTGAAATAAGTCGACACAGAAAATTATGATATAATTGGAGCTGTTTAATTGCCTGTTATGTCCTTTAGTTGATCCCTTGAAACAATATTATTAGTATTTAATGTGAAATTTCTGCAGTAAAAAAGGTGAATTTATTGGGTGAAAGGACAATCTTCCATTTCACGAAATACAACCAGCAGATGGAAACATGAAATAAAGTGCCTCCTGCCAGGTTTTACTGTACCTGATCGTAAACTTTCCTGCCTTGAGACACTAAAAAGAGTTTCTCTGGGACACTTACCATTTACTGAAGGATCTGCTCTTCCTCCACCTTCACAGAGATGCAGGCTTTTTACAATTTTTAATATATTACACAACACTTCAGTGAAAAGGGTGACTGAGTGGAGTGCTGTAGCTCTCATTGTTAACACGTGAGCATGCCAAAGCACAACGGAGGCAGCTGGGGTGTTTAGGTGCCTTAAAGGAGAATATTTTGTATAGGATTTAAGGGTACAAAGGGGTTACTGCTGCCGAAGTGGAGCCTGTATACTCCAGCTTGTTCTACTGACTCTCTCTCCAGATTTTTAAACCTTTGCCTGGTCACCAAACCCAGGACTCCACCCCTTGCTCCGAGCTGTGGGGCTTTGTCTACATGCAAGCGTGGCTGTGCTACGAGAAGACACATTCTCCAAACGCAGCAGACTTCAGAGCCGTGCTATTTAGAGCAGTTTCCTCATAATACCATGTTTTCATCTTGGATTTTCCACCATGGTCTTTGCTTTCAGCATCCCAGTCCATGGGTTTATCTTGTGGTCACATAATCTAGTTTTGTGAGCAGGTACAGCTGCAGCTGAGCAGATGTAGGTTTTCGCCTCCAAATACAGAAAATTTTTCTCTTCCTTCTCCACCCCATCATGTACCTCTGCAAGGACCACAGCATGGTTGCTCAGTCCTGGATCCCAAAAAATTTTCTCTGCAGAAAAATATTTGACAGTTCAGAATCCTAGAATCATAGAATGGTTCAGATTGGAAGGGACCTTAAAGACCATCAAGTTCCAACCCACCTGCCATGGGCAAGGACAACTCCGATGAGACCAGCTTACTCAAAACCCCGTCCAGTCTGGCCTTGAATATCCATTGTTTCAGATCATGGAGGGATAGAAAAAGAAGACTTAAACCACTGCATTTTCTCCATGTCCTGGAGGCACCTGCAGGGCCACAGTGCTGGTCTTTGAGATCGTACAGCTTGGAGGCAGTTTGTAAATGGATGGTTGCTTCAAGAGGACCTTAAGATTTCCTTTGTGCCAGGCACAATTACATGACTGGTTTTAGCCCCAGTTAATTACACAAAGTCACAGCTGCACACACATGAATACTTACTTTAAATTCAGTTATCTGTTAACCTAAGCACAAGGTCAGGTGTCCCACAGAACCAGGCTGATGCCGTTTCCATGATGGCCAGAGGCTCCTGTGTTATTCTACCTCATCAGCAAAGGTTTGCAAGAAAGGATCCCAGTATGATTTCAGTGGAGTTGACAGTATTTTCAAGGGCCTGTTAGTACATTTAAATGTGCAAGGGTTCCTGTAATAAATACAGACTTCCAGAAAACACGGTGTGGTGCTTTATGTGAGTTTTAGCACTATTCTTTTGGTTTCTACTGAGTGCTTCTGACATCCTGTTAAAGTGTTCATCACGGGTTCACTCTGAATTGTGCACTGTTTAAAAAGTAGTCTTCTGCAGGTATTTCGTCTGCATATTAAATGATACATTATGCTAAAGTTAGTGGTGGCTGTTAGGCTTTCATTGCTGTAACATGGGAATGGCTAATACAGCCTGAATATTTTTTATCATCTCATTAAAATTCAACATTCCAGAATCTCCTTAAATGTTTTAGGCAATTCGGGAGTAAAGGATGTATTGTCTAATAAAAAATTTCATTTGCTGTGCTTTGTATTATGGCACGAAATAACGATACAACACCATTAGTGGATATATTTGTTCAGATCATGTAAATTCTATGAAAATAACCAGGGTGTTAAAATCCCTCTGCCCTCACTCTCTTTGTGAATCCCTTTGCCTTTTCCACCACCGGGTTTTTAAGGCAAAAGTGGAGCAGAGAAAGCCGGGAAGAAGAAGCCCCCTGCCCCAGGCTGAATGTCAATGGGAATTTGCAGTGTCAGAGGGGTCCTGAGAAACTCCAGGCAGAAAATCTCCTGAGAGGGGTGTCCACCTCAACCCTTGGTGCAGTGAGAATACACAACAAGCAGAAAACCCTTGCATAGTTTCCAGCTCACTCAGCCACTTAGCAAAAGTGTGAATAGGTAAGAGGATTCAAGACCTTCAGACTCCTTGGCCATACTTGATTGTCAGATTTTGCATATTTCTAGGAATGAGGAATCTGTGCACGACTTCAAACACTTTGTATTGTATGCAGTTATGTTTATTCTTAAAGCATGGTGTGAGGAGGGAACATTTCATCACAACTGTTGCGTTTCGTTAGCTAATAATTGACATGCTTTAACATGCATTTTTATGGTAGCTGAGAGGATTTCATTACATAAATATATATGACCTTATATGTCAAAGATTACCTCCTCATCATCTGCAATTACTCATTTCTTTACCACTTCTATAAAGTCTTGCTTTATCCATTGTGTTTAGTGAATGTTGGAGGAGTTGGGCTGTAATCAGACACAACCACAGTGACAACAAACTGCAGCACTTAGGCAGAAGCAGGTGGCCACAGATAAGGGCAACAGCAGGAACTTGTAAGTTTAAGTTGGCTTTGTTGCCACCACCCTCAGGCAGCTGCACTCTGAGCTCATTAGTGTGGTGGAGTACATACTGTCAGCACATCAGGTATTGACTTTCTCCTCCACGGTCCTACAGAGCTTTTACACAGGTCTCAGATCACCTGCCATGATGACCCTGGGATATTGAACATGATCCATTGCATATAAAATCTATACAATGAACCTTCTTGGTGTAGGCACTTCATTCCTGAAGGTGTGAGATCAGACAGCTGACACAAGGCGGTGTCTTGAGATGGGTCAGTTATGTACAGGAGTCCCTTAGGATAGTAAGGAACTTGGCATGAGAAGTTAGAGACTGCAAACTCTAAAATCAAATGCATGGGGCAAATATAGGGCAAATGTTCTGTCTACATTCACCCCTGCTTCATGCAGCAGGTTCCTCAGAACCTTACTCCAGAGTTTAAACTATCCAGCTAAACAGTACTTCTTCCATAGACCTGTAACCACCATGTCTTTTGACCAGTAATGCTGGTCTCCTGCAGCAAAGCAGTACAGCAAGGCCAGGACCCTCCAAGGCAGCATGTTTTCTTGGGTGACCAGGGTTATTCCATCCCTCTTCAGGGGTGGAACATGCTGCACTGCACTGTGACAAGGCTGGTCCCCCTGCCAGTATAAGGACATTGAAGAAACCCTCTTGAGGGCAAGAACTGCCTGCAGTGTTTTCCTCCCTTCCTTCCAGAAAATAATCATGCAGTAGTTCAGGTTGTTTCTTTTTTTTTTTTATTCTTTAATCTCACTTTTTTTCTTTTTTTTAATCTGACATACTACTCTGTTATGGTGATAAACAGGGAAAGCATCACTGAGTGTATATTAAATAGGATAGGCAAATGACATCCACAACTCCTTGACTGCCTTTTGTGATGTGTTCCAAATGTTGTTAACCTCCCAGACTCACTGAAGGGCTTGTAAAATTAATATGGTTGTGCATGTATACATTCCTACAGATACGCACATGAGCACCACACGTACACATATACAGACATATTTTTATGACAATTTTGTCCTCCAGCTAAAGTCTAAATTTTTTTACTCGGGACAATTTGATTCATTCTCTACATCTAAATCCTGTTTGACATGGTTTAAATCTTCTATGAGCTGTTTATAGTCTCAGGGGAAAAAGACAAACTAAAGAAAATACACTGTGAACCTGAAAGACATTCTACAATCGCCTAAATTCTCTTTAAAGAAAAGGAAATAAAATCATGGAAAGCCTGTGTGCCATGTGCATCCCTCTGCAGCCTATGAGTATCCTCTAAACCAGTGTCACACAGGAATGTTTCAGTGGTTGAAACATTCACCATCATCCTCACTCCACCAGGTACTTCCCTTCCTGAAAACCTTTTCTTCCCTTCTGTCCTCCAGCTCTTAGACCTTCTTGGTCCTTTAAGCTCCATTAAGGAGAGTGACACAGAATCATAGAATTGTCTGGGCTGAAAGGGACCTTAAAATCATCAACTTCCAACACTCCCCTGCCATGGGCAGGGACACATCCCACCAGACCAGGTTGCTCAAAGCCCCATCCAGCCTGGTCTGGAACACCTCCAGGGATGGGGCAGCCACAACTTCTCTGGGCAACCTGTTCCAGTGTCTCACCACCCTCACAGTAAAGAATTTCTTCCTAATATCTAATCTAAATCTACCTTCTTCCAGTTTGAAGCCATTTTGCCTCATCTTACCACTACATGCTCTTGTAAAAAGTCTCTCTCCAGCTTTCTTGAAGGCGCCCTTCAGATACTGGAAAGCTGCTACAAGATCTCTCCAGAGCCTTCTCTTCTCCAGGCTAAATAATTCTAACTCTCTCAGCCTGTTTTCATAGGAGAGTTGCTCCAGCCCTCTGACCATCTTTGTGGTCCTCCTCTGGACCCTCTGAACATGACTTGTTGCTAAAGCCCTACCAATGTCAAGATGGTCACTGTGAGCCTTCAGATGCTTTTCATACAAAAGGAAGAACAGCTCTGGGGTGACCTGTCTTCTCTTGCTTCCGCTCAGCTCCTTCTGGGAAAAGCAATGGGATAAAGTGACTTTATAGAGAAAATTCCCAGGACTCTACTTGCAGGCCAGGCTTTGGTAATATTCTCATATATATGTATGTATATATAAGGTGTATAATCTTTGACCAAAACCAGTATTAAAGGATATATTCATATGCAATTCTCAAAGTAAATTTTATGATTCCAGGTAGAGCTCATACCTTTCCATTTTTTCTGTATAAGGGAAGATGGGAGTGATACAACCTGTACGCTGGCACTTAGCCTGGGATGGGCTCTTTAGTCTGCATGCCTGACATGAGACTTATCTTCACTGTCGATTTCTTTTAGGCTGCGAGCCTTTATTGGCGTCTTTAATACAAGTATTCCAAATCTGATAGAAATCTTGGGAAAAAAAAAAAAACAAATAGGAGGAAAAGTGAAATAATTGCAGAACTCCAGTTAGTTTACTTCAGCTAGCATGGAACGAGAAAGTGCTCTTGATGGTCTGATACGGCTTTTGCAGCAAAGGTAATGCTTTTTATGATGTTCTTGAAGAAAGTCAAGTTCTTAAGCAAAGCAGTGCTACCCATTAATATCTAAGAAATGTTGTTTGATGGGACATATTGTGAAAAGTAACACTCCTAAATCATCTGGTGTGCTGCATACAATTGCACAGATGAGATGTCTATATCTTACCATTAGTAGGTAATTTTGGGAAGATTTCCACCGTTAACTGCCAGATGCTTGAAACTGCATTTTTGTTCTTGAAATATGAGTGGAAAATCCACAGATTAAGAGGTAACACTGTAATCATACAAACAGAGCATATACATGAGGCAATATATTTGATTTTTCTATTTTTTCCTTTCTCTTTTTTTTTCCAGAATTATTAACCTGAAAAGGTAAGGTCCTACTTGGGCTACTGAAACAACATAATGAATGCCTTTGTGTTCCAGATTCATATAAGGGATTTAACATTCAAAATATGTTGACTGGTTCTTTGGCTTTACATGTCTTCACTGATGTATTCAGTGGGTTTTGTGACTCTTATTTCCTCAGGTAATAATGTGGTGCTCAATTAATTGTTCGTTCTGAACAGAGAACACAATACAAAGTAAAATAGATTTCTGAAGGCATTTTGTACGCAGAATATGATTAAGAAGCAGTCAAGTACTGGAAGCCCATTCACTTCCCCTACTCAGACCCCTGTTACGGGGTAGCTGGGTCATGCAGTAGAGGCTGGATTTGAAGTAATTCATTATTTTTCAGAAAGATAAGCTTGAAGCTGTGTGTGCATGTGGTTATTTCCCTCCTCTCCACCACCTTCCTGGAGTTTATTAAATCCACATGGTACAGAGATGGAGAAATAACTGATACTTCTTTTTTTCATTAGTATAGGGGGAGGAGAGTTTTGCATTTTGGGAATTCTGCACTTAATAGATTTTCTTAAATATTTTCATGGCATCTTTTGGTGACTCACATATCTTGAGATTTCATTTACTTTTCCAGCTGTGCAATTTATATTCTGGTAACACATGATGGACAGCAATTCTTGACTCTAGACAGTGACAGTAGAGTTTTAAATAGCTCAGCCAGTTCCTCCTCAGTCTCTGGAATTTTTTCAATTAACTTTAAACAAACTTGATCAAGACTTTCAAATTCTGTTGTTGAGATACTCTTTTAGTTTCCTACTTTCTTCATTAAAAAAATAATAGACCTGGAGAAGGTCTGAAAACAGTGTGTTACCATTTCCGTGGGTGTCAATAACTTACACTGTTAAGAAGAAATTGTATTACAAAAGGGAAAGTCATGGTAACCATGAAGGAAACTAATTTCAGTTTGGTGAACAAGTACTGACTTGACATTTACTTGGAGAATTTGACCAGCTGCAAGTAAGATTCCTTCTCAAAGGAAAGCAAAGCCTGAGGAGCAGACAGGGGCAGGAGAGGCAAAACCCATATGAGTGTAACAGTGTGATGTGGACTAGGGCAGGCCACTGCTTTTATGGGAATGTCATGCTCAAACAATGGACCCAGATGAGGACAGGTATTCTGGTTTACCCTTTGGCCACTCTTCATCGCTTCTCTTTGGTTCATCAATGCTGTAGGAAAACAAGGTGCTACAGAAAGATCCAGGAGGTCTTTTCCTCTGAGTGCAATAATGGAAATGGGAAAATCACAGGACAACTGATTTTGATTTACTCATGAGCACTGAATACCATGCTGACGAAAAGCAGAATGAGGTTCCTGTGTCCTTATTCTGAGTTTGGAGACAAAACCACATTAACCTGTAATGGTCTTTTTTCAGAAAAAAAAAAAAATTATTGCTGCAGGTTTCATTTATCAAATGCTGAGCCAGCCATGTGCCCTTGTCACCAAGAGGGCCAATGGAATCCTGGGCTGCACAGGTAAGGATGTGGCCAGTAGGTTGAGGGAGGTCATTCTCCCCCTCTACTCTGCACTGGTGAGGCCACAACTGGAATATTGCAGCCAGTTCTGGGCTCCCCAGTTCAAGAGACACTGGGAAATACCAGAGAGAGTCCAGTGTAGGGCAACAAAGATGATTAGGGGGTTGGAGCATCTCCCTTATGAGGAAANAATAGCTGAAATGGAGGCACTCTCTCACACACACACAAAAATGTTGTTTGGAGGTGTTTGTTCTCATTGCTTTTCAATTATTTGTTCTATGCAATGTGTGAAAAATAGGCTCCTGTGTTTACAGTGGTACAAATTACATCAGCCTCTGTGTGCTGTCTGTTCTCACAGGCTTTGTTTTGCTTCGTAGCCTCCTTTTTCGGTGGGCCTGAAATGCAGGCTTAAAGGGCTGTATGGGGAAGGGAAGGGATTTGCAAAGAGGATCAGCTCTCGCTGCTCAGTCCCCGTGATGCCGCAGAACACTGGCACCACCATAGAATCACAGAATCGATGCAGGTTTTAGGTAAAACAAAGAACTGCCAGGCTGGAGAGAGGGACACGATGTGCTGACCAGTGTGGCAGGAGGTCAGGCTCACGGGGTACGATAACAAGAGTGTTTTGGAGGCTGAAGTGAGGTTTCTAAATACGAACTGAGGAGCTCACATGCATCCTCCCTTTCTCACCTGCTGAGAACACGTTGCTTTAATGGCTGTTGCTACGTCTTTAGCTCTCTGAAAGGGAGTCAGAAGAAATAGCTTAGCCGAAACTTGGTTGGTAGCCAGGACTATGTAAAGCAAAGTGCCCCATGAAGGGGATTTGGTCCAGCACACTGCACTTGTGTAAATTTAGGAATTACTGGCAAAACTATCCTGCTGGCAAGTAAATTGGTAGATGGTAAGTACCAGTAAGTTCTTCTGGCTTTTCTCCCCTTACCTGTAACCCAACACTAATAAATTCAAGAGATTTGTATTGTCTTAGTTTGGTGTTATTTGTGTGGCTGTTGTTCTCTGATGTTCTTTTTTCAAAGGACACACTGATGTCAGATCCTTCTGGGCTTGAACCGCCCTTAGTCATCCTGTACAGGGGTAACTTCAGACGATGGCTGTGCCATTGCAGAGCCTCCCTGTTTCTGACACCCAGGGAGTCCAGGGTAAGGGCACAGCTAAGATTCACGCTGGTGATAATCTTCCCCTCCCCAACATTAGTGTCCATTAGGGAACTTGTTCTTTTCTGGACAGCACACAGTTTTGTGATAGTCCAACTCACCTTCCTAACAGAAGAAACTTACACACATGAACTTTTGATTAACGGGAAGTCCTACTCTCCACTGATTTGGAGGGGTTTTTCAGAGCTGTGACTTTTGTTACGTGTTAGGCAGGACCTGGAGCAGTCACACTCAGATCACAGTGAAGCCTGTCTGAGCGCTCAGTATCCTCCTCTTCTTCCCTTGCTGTCACTAGAATAATGGTGATGAAAACTGTACTCAGAAATCCATTCTTCTGCTGTTTGCCTCAATACTTAAATGTTAATTACTTAATCATTGAAGAGACTTTTTTTCTTCTCTACTATGATATAGCTATTTTAAAAAAATTTCCATGATTTAATTGTCCTTAGAACTTACTTTCTTCTTTGCAAGGGAAAGTACAAGATCAATTTGTCTCCTCTGGCTGAAAGATATCCTTGCTTTCTAGTGCTGCAGCTGTCATGATATGCATGTCTGTTTTCTCAGAATGACACGCACTTGGAACTCGGTACAATTGTGGTTGTCATTTTTCTACCCACCCAGAAGCACCTGGGGTACAAGTTTCTCTTCAAGCATTTAACCCCCAGAATGACATGCAACTACCATGCAAAATGACTTGTATTCTGTGGCTAACTCTCTTCCCTCAGCTGTGGGACTGGTTCACCCTTTCTCAGCATGAAGAATGCAGCAGATAGGGAATGGCAGTAGCTGGAAACATGAGCAGAGGGTAAAATCCCATGCGGTTGTTGTTATCCTGACCTTTCACAGCATAGCAACAGCTCCCAGATGAAATAAATGCAAAGATAATTCCATGCTATAAACAGACCTTTTTAACAGCGGTGAATTCAGTTTTCTTGATCTTTTCTGGCTGTGAGACAAAGAACACACTCTTGATTAATTCCTTTTAATATAAGTTGGGGTAGCAGCTTCAAGAGACCAAATCAGATTTCCAGATGGTTTGAACTGGCATAAAACTGACCTTAGTGGGTCACCAGTTTTACGCTTACTGAAAGTGAGCTCTGCCTGTGCCGAACAACAGCACAACAGCTAGGAAATACCTTCTGGATGATGCTAACTTTTTTTTTGTATTAAAACACTTCTCTAACCCTTTCCTCAGTTAAAATCTGTGTCATTGGGATGCTTTGCTCAGTTAGGGGAGCCCTCCAGATGATCTCCCAAGGCAGCACTGCCTGGAGCTGGGCAGGGTACAACCAGAGGAAATTCTTTACTGTGGAGGTGGTGAAACACTGGACCAGGTTGCCCAGAAAGGTGGTGGATGACTCATCCCTGTAAACATTCAAGGCCAGGCTGGACAGGCCTCTGAGCAACATGATCTAGCTGAAGATGTCCCTGCTTATTGCTGGGAGGTTGGACTATATGACTACTAAAGTCCCTTCCAACCCAAACTATTCTGTGATTCCATGCTCACCACTTCCACAAACCCTGCGGCCAGTGAATAATAGAATCATAGAATGGTTAGATTGGAAGGGACATTAGATCGTCAAGTTCCAACCCCCCTGCCATGGGCTGGGACACCTCCCATTAGACAAAGTTGCTCAAAGCCTCATCCATCCTGGCCTCAAACACTTCCAGGGATGGGGCAGCCACAATTTCAAATGCTTCATTTCTTGGGGTCTTGGACCCCCCTCCTCCTTAGCAAGTGCAATCAATACTGTCAACAGCCAGGGGAGCCACTGCTTGCAGGAGAGCAGCAAATCTGATCTTTTCACATGCCAGGTACAGAACTTTCCATTCTGATTTCACCAGCCAGATTACACTAGGTACTTTGCACAGGTATCTGGGGTTACCTCACCTGGAAGTTACCTTGGTTTAACACTTCAAAATAACCTTTTAGCATGTATTTTGCAATATTCTCTTTTCTTTTTCTGAGCTGAAGTTTTGTCTGTAAAATATTGGCTTGGCACACCAAGAAGCTACACCTAGATTTCTCCATAAAAATAAAGCTTTCGTTTTGAACTTGGGCTTGGGGACTCAAAAGACAGTGTAAATGCTGCATTTTATTGTTATCAAAATGCATCGTGCTTTTAAAGAAGAGTTTGCAGAGCTAGCTTCCCGTGAGACACCCATTTTAATTGATGGTTACTTATACTTTCCTTTTTTCCTATGCATACTCTGTTTGTTTTTTTTTCCTGAAGGAATGCGTATCTTAGCTCTTATGCAGCCATACCTACCATACAGTTATTTGCTCATAAATCCACTGTTGACTTGTTATTTTGGAGACTGAGAAGAGCAAAGCCAGTTCAATGAATTATGTCAATACATGCTATTGTAGAGAAGGACTAAATCCGATTCCTAAAACAAGCTGAAGAGCAGTGCAGCCTTCATCATTGATTTACATTAGAGAATTTCAGTCAAATACTTGCAATGAGCCTGGTGTTCTCACTTGCACAGTTACTTAAAAGTCAAAAAATTTCAGCCTAAAACTGCTAATAACAGGGTGGGAAGACTGTGGTTACCTCATGAGGTGGTTTCACAAGTGACTGCTCTTTGGATTGCCCTAATCATTTTCATTGTATCAATGACTACTTGGCAATTTTTTTAAAACATGGTCTTCTATGCAGAGGTTTTTCTCTCTAGCTATAAAAGGATAAAAAAAATGGAATTTAATATTTTTAAATATATTTAGATACAGAAAGGTATTGCCTTGAATCAGATACCTATTTACTGCCCTTTCTTTTGCTTACAGTAACACTAAAATAGTATTTGGGAACAAAATTCATCAGGGCCTCACTTAAGTACTAATGAGCATTTTACTTAATATCTGTTTACGACACATAGTACTAAGAGTTTGGCTTATCCAATCAAGGTACAGAAACTTATTAAGGTACAGAAGCTCATATTTCCAATCAAATCAACTCTTATCTTGATTTGGAAGTAACAGATGCCTATAATGAAGTACTGATGAATGATTTATGTGCTAAAGTCATTCACTGATTTTTTAAAATCAATATTTTTGTAGAATTTGCTATTGAAAAAAGTAAAAGGTGAAATGCATCCAGTAATTAACTGAGTTAGGGGTTGGACTAGATGATCTCTGGAGGTCTCTTCCAACCCCATATCATTCTGTGATCCTGTGACTAACAAATTCCAATTAGGAACAAAAGTACTATCACTAAAGGGTAACTTGTATTAAACTAAAGGGTAACTCTCATTTGGTTGGTCTCAATAATCTTAAGGGGCTTTTTCAACCTAAATGATTCTATGCTTTTATTCAAGTTCATCTTAGGAGTTTATTTTTCTAATAGAATTACTTCCTGTAATAATAGGATATTTGACTTCACTAGGAACAAGATTTTCAGTTGGATTCTAAGACATGAGGGATTCAACTGAAATTTTAATTCTGTATAAAACAGCCTGGGCTGTTAAAACGACAACATCCAATCTTACATATATGTACTGTGAAGATTGTTAGTACCATGGCATTAATTATGTATTTGCTATTCAGCACCAGTGAGTATATGATGGTCCATTTGTACATGCTTCTTAAAAAAAAATCAAATCTGCCTAACTGATTTCTTCTGCAGCTGTACAAGTGTGAAGATATAGAGGCAGAGTATGCTCTAAGCAAGGAGAAATAGGACTGATGACAACACAGAGGAGTACAGTTGACTTACAACAAGCATACTAGCATTATCACAGATGTCCTTCTCTATAATTTATAGAGCACTTTGCATTTCTGTTAGGTTAAATCAGTCATACTTAAATGGAGAGCAGACTGTAAAGTTACATGAGTGTACAACTCTGAACTTGTAAGACAGCAACAGAAAATGACCTTTTTTTTTGTGTTAATAGGGCTAAACAGCATTTGGATACTTAGGAAAAGAGATGTAACATCTGGTTTGGAGCTGTCAGGGTTGGCAGAATGGAAGTGGAGATTCATATTCAAGGTGAGGGTTTTGCAGTCCCAACTTTATGGAGCAAAGCAAGTAGGTTAGTTTTAAGTGGAATGCAGTTATAGCTTTCACCCAGGTATTGAAATATCTGCTACTTATCTGGGTGTATTGCAGAAAGAAGACAGACTGATTGCAGATAGCCTAAAGCAGGAAAACCTGGCCAGAAGACGACCGACGAAAAGTTATGATGCCATTACCTGTCATGAACTTCATTCAGATGGGGCTCTACGATTTATGCAAAGCCAAAGTCAAGTGGTAGATCTGAAGGAGACCAAGGGACCTTAAACACTACTACAGAATAAAAACTTGTGGATTTTATATAGGAATTTTCTTTGTGATTTGAAGCTTGAGGCTGTCCAACTGACTCTGAATAAAGGCAGTTTTATTGGAAATATTCTTGCCAAGGCAAGAAAAGAAACAAACACCTCTGCATGTTTGATTTATAATTAACAGAAATAAAACTCTAATCACAATTGTAGCTGCCACTTCTAGGCACGGTAAAAATATTTTATACAGTGCTTCAAAGTTACCTATAATGTGCACTGTAAAGCTTGACTATTGTAGTAAATGAAGTTATTAAACCTTTGAACAAGAGATTCTGGACTCTCACATCAATGGAAACACTGGTGTGTTTGAACAATGATCCTGTAAACTACAGCATGTAATAAAAAATATCACTCTGCAGAATGTGCAAGAATATAAATATCTCATAAAATTAGTAAGAATGAAAAACTGAAGGTTGAAAGGACTTTGGATAAATTTAATCTTTGGGTTCTGCTCTCAAATATATTAAAAACAAATTATTAAGGTACAAGCTATTTTTTAAAATGGGTCATCATCCTGGTTATTCTGAGATCAGATTGTAGATTTAGGAGCTTTGTACACGTACTGTTTGCAGGCAGCTCTTCTGCACATTACCTATGGAAACACAGAACTGTCACAGAACCACTGTATCTGTTTGTATTTCTGTCGGTGGCTTATCTAAGCAGTACACAGATTTGAAGGATCAGATATTACAGGACACCTCAACCGAGAACATGTGGAAAGCTGGGAATCCAGGTTACTCCTTTGATGCTGGTGGGGAGCCTAAAACACCACACGCCGGCTACTGCAGTGAGTTCCCAAATCAGAGGGTATCACTGTGCTGAGGGGAGGTTTTGAGTGTTGAGCAGCCAGCTTTCCAGAGCCACGAGTTACGTGTGTAACTTCAGCCAGCCCTGATGAAAGTGCCAGCCCTGCTGTGTAATCTGTGTGTCTGGCAGAAGGCATACGTGATTAGTATTGATTAGTCAAGGGTCTGAAAGTTATCTGCCTGAGAGTGGAGCAGAAGGGAGCAATCAGGCATCTGCGCAGCCGCCCGCAAATACCACAGAGGGAATCTTCCCATGTTCTTTCCGCGGCTGTCTCAAAAGTTACGGTGTCTTACATCACTGGTAATTAGAGGCTTTGCCTAAAAAGCTGTAAAGTGCCCGTATTTCCTCCCCTCCTTCACCCTTCCCAGGACTTAATAGATGCTACAAAACAGACCTGTATCATTTAATACAAAAACTACTGCAGCCAATAACAAGGTGGAAGGTGGTGGCATTTTTGCAGAATAACAGAATCACAGAATTGTTATGGTTGGAAAGGACCTCTGAGATCACCAAGTCCAACCATACACAAAACCACATCCCACTCCCTACAGTCTTCACCACTAGAGCATGCCCTGAAGTGCCACATCTACGTGGTTCTTAAATACCTCCAGAGACCATGACTCCACCACCTCCCTGAGCAGGCCATTCCAGTCCCTGACCACTCTTTCAGTAAAGTAATTCTTCCTAATATCTAGTCTAAACCTCCCCTGCTGCAACTTCAGACCATTACCTCTGGTCCTGTCATTATTCATGGGAGAAGAGGCCAGCACCCACCTTTCTATAACCTCCTTTCAGGTAGTTGTAGAGGGCAATGATGTCTCCCCTCACCCTCCTCCAAAGTAAACATGCCCAGTTCCCTCAGCCTCTCCTCATAGGACTTAGTCTCTAGAGCCCTCACCAGCTTGGTGGCTCTCCTCTGGACACACTCCAGCACTTCAATGTCTTTCTTGTAGTGAGGGGCCCAGAACTGAACACAGTATTCGAGGTGAGTCCTCACCAGTGACGAGTACAGAGGCACAATCACTTCCCTACCCCTATTTTTAGAGAATTTGAAGCCTATTTAACTGCTATTATATATAGTGTATGCAAAATATATTAATGTATAGAATGTATATATAATATATTTCTTTATATAGTGCATCAAGTTTCTGAGGAAGTTCTTGTTTATGAAATGAATAGGAGGAAGTGGAGAAAATTAAGAAATGTAGAATAACGTGCAGAAGTTCGCACGAGAAGAAAAAATGGTGTGATTCATCTAACAAAGAAATCAAGTCACATTTGGGATGAATTTTTTATCCAGATGAAGATCCTTTTCAGGCTTATAATGTGAGGATTTGTATTCTTTTTGATAGGGATTTGAACACCAGTATATTATCCCTAAACACCAGAGCACTGTGAAGAACTTGGTATTAATGAGGTTTAGTTGATTTTGCTTAGATCTACTAGAAAAGGGGGAGCAAAGAGGAAAGAAGTGATGCCTGGCCTTGCATGCCATGTCCTTACACCCAAAAATATGCATGTCATATTGGCTGACAACACAATCAAACTCAGAGCCATAGCTATTTATCTCCTGTGAACACTAATTTACATGGCTTTTAGCCTGCAGATGCAAAATCATCAAGCAATCATGATAATACAGCTCCTGCACTTGAGCAAGCTTGGAGTTCATTAGCCTGTATGCATTCATGGAAAGCCTGTGATATTTTATCAGGAAAACACTTGCCGTAGAGAGCTAAGTACCAAAGTAATCGGTATTTTCAAACATATCCCAAGGAAGTGGTTTCTGGTCTTTAAGCTGGAAATGGAGAGATTTCTAGGAACTTGGCTGTGACAACAAGCAAGAAAGGTGCAACCTATTTTTTAAATACACTGTGAATTGTTCATATCCCAACATCCCACCCACTCTCACTTCCACAGAGAGTAATCTGAGAAGCATCATACAAAATATGATGTTGAAAACAGATGTCTGGATCTAGATCTGACCCTGAGCCAGTAAAGGAAAGGGAAAAGTGTGTTTAGCACAGTAGGTTGGAAAAGAAATGTGAAGGATATTTCTCTTCCCTAAGGGGAATACAATCTAATAGAAGGTAACAATACAGAAAGAAATAAACTCGTTTACAAGCAAACTGAGAGTTACTTTACAAATGGCATTCTCATAAAAAAAAAAGAGAATCAACAAACCCATGCCAGTTCTCAGTGTGAGAAGTCAGGGCTGGTGGAACAGTCCTGGTGTAATCTTGCTATGGTTCAGTAACAAAGATGAACAGCAGAAGACACTCCCCTTTCAATAAACTTGGTCCAGTCATGTCCATTTCTTTGGAAAGTGGAAAACCCACGACTGAACAGCAATACTTACAACCCACATTTCTACATCTGAACTTATCATCTTGGTTCCTTTTGCAGTCATTGGAGAGAAGCGGGCAATGAGTGATGTTAAGTGAAACAAATATAAAAAAAATATGTTTTTAATAGAAATTTGTAATATAAAGAGAAGTTTTGTATTACATCTAAACATATAGGGGATAACTCCTGTCCTTGCAGTGTCCTGTTGGAAAGGAAGAAGAACAAACTGGGTTGTGGGGTTTTTTCCTTCCACTTATGTGATTTCAATTTTTTGTTTATGAAATGGATTACTGCAGAAGCGCTGGCAGACAGTAGACACTAAATCATTATAGCTTTTCCTCATGTGGTTCATAACAGAATCTATGACAAAGTTAACAGGCAGCATACTCCACTAATTGCTATTCATGATTGTCATCCCAGGCTTGAACAGTCCCACTACGCACAGAGTGGAAAGAATGAGAAATTAAATAATCTGAAACAGTAAGTTTATGGGTTGTTGATTTGCCTTCTCGTTTCATTTAAATCTGTATGTAATTCCAGAAGAACTTTGTAAGTTTTGTCTCAGACCTGCCATCAATACACCCATTCCCAGGACTCCGGTTCCTCCAAGATCAGGAGATAAACCTCAGTGCAGTGGGAGGTGTCCCTGCCCATGGGAGGTGGGTTGGAACTTGATGGTATTTAAGGTCCCTTCCAACCCAAACCAAAAATTCTATGATTCTATGATAAATTGACCACATAGACACATAGAATAATTTTGTAAAAGTCAGTTCTGCCTCCCAGTCTCTGGAGAATAACATTGGCCTCGATACCATGTGTTGTGGCTGGGAAATCTGTCATCAGTGCCTCCAGACTCAAGCCCAGAGCCCCTTGCGCTGCATGATGCCATGAATGGGTGAATGTCTCTAACTGAAGAATCAAAGAATGAAGATATCCTTGGACTCTCAAAGAAGTTAGTGAGTAGCAAATAGTGAGATATTAAGGAAGATATCTTAAAAACACTAGTCAGGTTGTTCTTTGGACAACATAATGGAACCATCTCCACTGCTAGAAAATTGGTGTCATGAGCATTTGTAGACTGGTAGATTTTTGAGCATCGCTAGCCAATTTGAGGCTGCTTATAGAAAGCAGACAAGCACTGCAGGAATGCCAGGAGTAGACCACTGTGCACGTCCTGGTGTCTGCGCTGCATCCCTCCTAAGGTGGCACATATGTGCAATAAAGGGAATCATCTCTTCAGATGATCATCTCATAAGTAGAGTGTTTCTAATGAAGGCACACCAATCTTACTAACTGGTGCTAGAAGTATGGAGAACCAACTCGAGGTTTTATTAATACCGTTTCACAGCTTTTCTGAATGTTGCAAATGTTCAGAATAGAGGGGGACAAGATATCTACTTGTGCCTGAGACACCAGGTCAACATCTCCGATTTTGTTAAGGCAAGGAACACCTTCTTCTAAGGAATGTAACAGTGATGACACAGGAAGTTGTCAGCATAAAGGAGTTAGTGTCAGATACCAGTGGTGAAAGAACAAGAAGATAAAATATGAAAGGAACAGTTGGTGTAACCACTGCAACACTGGAACTGTTGAAAATAAAAGAGCATTCAGTGAAACAAAGAATGGAAGGACTAAAAGGTGGGACTGGAAAAGTCAGGCTAGAGCTAGAAAATATGTCAGGCGAAAGATGGAATCTGCATGGCTTTGCACCATAAGCTGATGAGCTTAGGTTCCTGTAAGATCACATCAATGACAGTATCTTAGCTTGTTCTTTTCCTTTGTGGGGTATTTTTAATTCTTACTCATTTTCCCCTGCTCCTTCCTGCATAAGGATCTCTCACTTTCTAATCCTTTTGCAAGAGCTCAAAGGCTCCTTGTACTGGAATTGCTTCTAAATACTGAATTCTGGACTAACGGCACCGTTATTGCTCTGGAGGAGAATTCTTGCAGAAATCTGCAGTGACTCGAGTTCACTTCACAGGCAAACTGTTTAATGGGAAAAGCCAAGTCAGAGGTTATTAAGCACTGTTTACATAGAGTTCAGGACAAATAGCACAAGTATTGCATATCAGTCAAAAAAAAATGTATCACTTACGTAGACTCACCCTGGCCTGACTTTATAAATTGTTAATAAATAGTGCCAAGGTCTACCAAAATACTGAGTCGGTTTAATGATAAACTAAAAGCTTTCCATTTCCTTGCCTTGACATAACAACTCCCATGTGTTTTATACAGTTATTACCTTCAGGGAATTTAGACTTTCATAAGTGCTTTGGCTATTTACTTTATTTGCTAATGGAGTTAGCTGGGTTATAATGTGAAGAAAGTTGAAAAGGTAAAACTGGTTTGTGCTTAGAAGTGCCTAGCAATTTGCAAAGGAAATAGAAAAAGTAAATTAAGAAAAAAAAAAAAGAAAGCTAGTCTGTTACTTCTAATAATGCAGAGACGCGTTCCCTCTAATTTAGCTGCCAGCCTAAGCACGCTCCCAGAGAAGTTTTAGCTGAGCAGCCCAGTTTGCTGGGTGTAATTGTTTAAATTCCCCCTGGGGGAAGGCAGGTACGTCTGCAAACCTGCAAAGAGTCACCTTGGACAGTTTACCATTCCCATTGTTTATCCAAGCTATTTTTGGGTCTTGGGAAGGCAGACCCTCCCGTGGAGCTGGGCTGCTGCCTTGCAGAGCACGTCTGCCGGGTGACAGACCCCATCACAGGCTCACCCATAGCCGAGGAGGACTGACCCTGTGCCCTCCAAGCTGCTGTGTCCCCAGGCATTGGGGAGATTCACACAGCTGGGATGTAAAGACCCAGGAGTGGCTGAGGAAGACTCACTCCTTTCCTGTGGGCAAGGTGGCCTGGGGAGAAGACCTTGGTTTGGACTGGCTGCAACAAATGCATGCCCCTTATGAAATCTTCCTGGGATAAAACCTACAAACAGCCCTGTGAGGAGTGAGTGAAACCCTACGTGACTATGGTCACAGGGAGTGTTTCTGACACCCCAGGGAGATGCTTGCACGGACTGGACTTCAATACATCTATTTGCATTTCCTTCCTTTCTTCTTGGCGGGATGACAGAACCTCTGTAGATTCTGGGCAGAAGCAGGCTCACTCCATCTGTGCTCAAAGCTAACTCCAGTCCTCTCTCAGGGCCCTCTGTGGGCTGCCCCAGAGCCCTGGGAGCTTGTAAAGCAGCACTGAGACCCGGCTCATAAATCCCGGCCCCAGAATTTACAGCTCTGGCCCAACACTGTGCTGACATCTTCATGCAACTGCCCTTTCTCCCCCTCTCCTCTGGCTCCAACAAACGCCTCTCCTTGATATAAAGCATAAGCATACTCCTGCATGTGATACGGGCAGTATTTCACTGGTGTGTGAAAAAAACAGCAATCTGACTTATTTTTTTTAGTGGCATTACAAGCACCCTAGATGCCATCCAAGGTCAGAGGCTGAGTCTTAGTGCAGAATCACAGATATTCATTATTCTAAAAGCCCTGTTACGTTCCCATCTGCTGTTCGTTTGCTGCAGCATTGTCAGATTACAAACCGTAGGAGAGGAAAACAGAAACTAGTGTACCCAATGAGACTGTTTCACGGGTTGAATTTCATTAAAGTAGTCTTTCAGAATGGTTTTAACTAAGGCTTTTCAGATATTTCTGTCAAATCAATTATTTCAACAGGCACAAGATGCTAGATACCAAATGAGGCATCTAAGTCCTTGGAAAATTAACTGTTAAGATTGCTCCCTTTCTTTTGCTGTTTTGCTTCTGCTGCTCATACTTAAAGGGCTGTGTGCAGCAAGTTGTGTAATTAAAATGACTTCATGAATTAGAAAGAGAACCTCATCTGAGCGAGCTCATATAAACTAACCCTGTTTCTGTCTTCTGATAGACCTGAGCTTGCAGGGCGGCTCTGGGGCACCTCCATCCCTGAAGTAATTCAAACATTGTCAGGAAGATGTTGGCAGCAGGAAACAGGACAGTCTGGCAAACATCACTCCTTTCCAGCATCATCAAAATGCAAGAACTCGAATTAAGGGAAAGTGTTTTGTCTTTCCAGGAAAACAATGTACAGCTTTAAACAAACTAAGTAAAAAATGCACGGTCATCCAACTCCTTTATTTACTTTAAATCCTCCTGAGGCTAAGACAGTGTCCTGAGCAGACAGGAATTTGTTTAATATTGGAGTGAATCATTCTTTTTAATTGCCTTCAATGTAAGGGGATGTGGCTGCAGGAAAAGCTGTCGGTCTGGCCAGCTCGCAAGACCCCAGAGCTGGATGGGAACACGGGCTGTAAACCAAAATGTGTTAATCTTGAAAATGTTTAAAAACCCCAAACAGAGGAAACCAGAAGAGCTGTCTGAGGAGCAGCTGAAGCAGCAAAGCTCCACTCCCCGTATCTCCCATCTGTAGGTGACATTTCCAGTTTGGAGAACTGTGAACCCTTCTAATGAGGAGGTACAGTGCATGCTGTGAGCTCTAAAAGAACATGATTGAATTTCCCTTTTACTGCTTCGCTGCTGTTGCTGTGCAGTGACCTGTGGAGTTTATTAATAAACTGCTATACCCATTATTGTTCCTCATTACAATAGACTTTATCAGCATCCTCCCCTGCCTCTTCTCTTCAACAGGTTCAATCACTTTATCTTGGCAATATGTTACTAAATTAGTACTATAACTGAGACACTTTATATATTCAACTGTCTGAAAGACAGACTGCTTGCTTGCTTGCTTCTACAGGCTTGAATATAACACTGTTAAATACAGATGCTGCACAGGGCTCACAAGTTGTGTAATTATTTCCACAAGCTGTTTTCTCTATTAAGTAAAATTTTTAATTCTTTTTTTGCTTACAGGCCTGCTCAGAGGGTAAGAATTCTCATAAACTCAGCCTTCAAATAATCATGTTTTTACTACCAGTATATAATTTAATTTAAAAGGAAAGGAGGGGGAAGTTTACAGGGTTCTTGTTATCCGACTGCTACGTTTCATGATTAAATGCGTTAAAGCAATAATTCAGAGCGAAGGGGTAGCGCTGAGGGCAGGAAAGTTTACAGTGTAAACACTTAGTGAGCCATGCTGGATGGCCAGGCCTCTTATCTTGTGAAAATGATTTATAGAAAATAACTTGATTACATTTTCAGCCCTACTACCGCTGGGTGATTAGATGAGAGCTCTTTGTTGTTATGACTGTCTGCTTTAACTAAACTTAACTCCATCTGCTTTTCATTTAGCAGCCGCCACCTCTCTCTCTGGCGGGCAGCTGCCAGGTAAAGAACAATTTGGAGGCTGATGCTGCCGGAGAGTTCGCAGCCCTCGGTTTGGCTCCCTGGCGTCCCACAGGCTTCCTGCCAGAAAGCCTGACATCACTTAATCCCTCAGTAAGGTCTCCTGAAATGCCTCCTCCATCTCTGCTTATTTAGCCTACAAAGTTCTCAGGCAGGGTCTCTATTGCTAGGCTGAAGCTGCTGAAATTTCAAGCATTTGTGGAGCACAAATACTATAGGCAGGAATATTTGGTATTATTATGCCGATAATGCAATGGAAAATGGTATTAGCAGGTGTGCTTGAAGAATTGGAGCATCACTTCAGTCTTACCACTATCGTAGGTGAGGGAGTAAAAGAAATAATCTAATGTCTTCGGATTTATCTGACTTTAGCTTGTGGAAGGTTCTTTACAGCAAGGACTTGGGTACTGGCAACTGTGTTTGGAAATGTGCGTAAGAAATACCAGGAGAAAAACTGAAAAATAAGGACACCCTCCTTTGATCACTTTTAAAAGCACAAATGATCACTGTCTCTGCTTTCTCATGTACACCTATGTAATTGCAGTTCATTTTTATGCTTTCCCAACTGCAAGCAAAATGAAGTAAAGCTCTTTGGACCTAATTTTGCTGTCAGAGACACAGTGAGATGCCCATAGCTTGCTTGCTGGTGATTATGAGGACAGAAACTTCCATATGCAAGCTGTAAATGAATGCATATGTTCACTGCGGTTGAAGGAGGCATTCTGGAAGGGGAGAGAGACACTTTCACTATCTGCATGAGGGTTTGAATATTTGCATTTGACATGAAGGAGATCTATAAGAGGGCCTTGGGCACTCATCGTGGTTTAACCCCAGCCAGAATCATGCTCCCCGGTTTGGATGGGGGAGGGAATCGGAAGAGTAAAAGTGAGAAAAAACTTGTGGGTAGAGGTAAAAACAGTTAATAAGTAAAGCAAAAACTGTGCACATGAGCAAAGCAAAACAAGGAATTCCTTCATTACTTCCCATCAGCAGGCAGTCACCTCCAGGAAAGCAGGGCTCCATCACGTGGAACAGTTACTTGAGAAGGCAAATGCCATCACTCTGAATGTCCCCTCTTTCCGTCTTCTTCTCCCAACTTTATATATTGAGCATGACATCATATGATATGGAATGGCCCTTTGGTCAGTTAGGTTCAGCTGTCCCAGCTGTGTCCTCTCCCAACTACTTGTGCACCCCCAGCCTGCTCACTGGTGTGAGGAGCAAAAAAGGCCTTGACTGCCCACCAACAACTAAAAACGCCAGTGTGCTACCAAAAGTATTTCACAGAATCACAGAATTGTTATGGTTGGAAAGGACCTCTGAGATCACCAAGTCCAACCATACACAAAGCCACAACCCACTCCCTACAATCTTCACCACTAGAGCATGCCCTGAAGTGCCACATCTACGTGGTTCTTAAATACCTCCAGAGACCATGACTCCGCCACCTCCCTGAGCAGGCCATTCCAGTGCCTGATCACTCTTTCAATAAAGTAATTCTTCCTAATATCTAGTCTAAACCTCCCCTGCTGCAACTTTATACCATTTCCTCTGGTCCTGTCACTATTCACTTGGGAAAAGCCAACACCCACCTTTCTACAACCTCCTTTCAGGTAGTTGTAGAGGGCAGTGATGTCTCCCCTTACCTTCCTCTTCTCCAAAGTAAACATGCCCAGTTCCCTCAGCCTCTCCTCATAGGACTTGTTCTCTAGACCCCTCACAAGCTTGGTAGCTCTCCTCTGAACACATTTTTCACCCCAAATCCAAAGCATGCACTATACCAGCTGCTGGTAAAAAAAAAAATAACTCTATCCCAGCTGAAACCATGAAAGCACTGCAAAGGGGCTCCAAAGTCAAACGTGAAGGCCTCCTGTGAGGTACACAGCAAATAACAGAGAGCTAAAAATGGCAACTGAAACTGCAGAAAAAAAGAGAATTCCCTCCTATAAATCCCTGTACTTTACTCTGAGCTGGAGAAATATTTCCCCCTGCCCAGGGTTCACAGCTCAGATCTTTGACCTGAACTAAGGGCTTAGTTGTCTTTCTCTTCAAAGACAGAAAAGCTATCCCATCCCTCTAAAGGGAAGGAGAGGGGCCTTGTCCACCCTTAGCATAGGGACGCCTCTTGCACTGCACCCCAGCAATCCAGGCTCAGGCCCTCCATCCCTTGGTGAGGATTTTAAACCCCAGGACCCCCCAGGATGGGTCTGCATCATCAGGTGTGTTCTCAGCACTCTGTCTCCAAGGAACGCAAAAAAATATTCTCCATGGAGGAAAGAATAATCACTTGGCTTCAGAATTACAGCCACCACCTGAGGCTAAAGAAAGCTGGATTCCAGTCCTTTCACTGAATGATTAATATAACATAATATAACTGTGCAGTGGGGACTGCGTAGCACATAATTTATGCTTCAGAGCACTGTTTCTCAGCAGGCAGGTGGGTGGGGGGTTAATCTTTAGGCTTTATCCCAAGACCCTGGCTCAGGAAACCTACTGTAATGGGGATTTTATACTTTGCTCCCCTTCGAGGGCTGGAACGTGAATGTTGCCATCTCTTTTTTTCCCTAGAGGCACCATGTTGTTCATCCAATTCATTCCCTTGATTCTTGGAAGCTCCTTCCTTCCCTGGCTAGGAAGTGCTGCCCTATAGCTCAGCCTATAGCAGGCCATAGGGAATGAAGGTTAAAAATTTTAGTTAAATCAAACTATGGGCTTGTACATCCAGCTGAACAGAAGGGGGAGGTTAAGTGTTCATTTAGGGAAGCTCCTAAAAGTGAAGGTTTTGTGGCTAAATGAAAGGAAATGTGTGCTGGGGAACACATTTCCCTGCTTAGTCTGTTTTCCACTAGCTCCCTAAGATTTCTTGTTTCATCCAGGGCTACACCCTCAGGCCAGGATATTAAAGTTTCTAAAGGAGGTGGAAAAGAAAGATCAAAATAGAGACAAACACCAGCACTGCAAATGCCTTTAAAGTCAACTAAAAAGGAGATGTGCAGAACAGACAAGAAACACCCTTTGTCCAGAACATTTAATGCCTCCATTTCATTCTTTACCACCACAATGTACTATCTTTTTTCTGAAGATTGTTACAGCTATTTAATTTAAAACCTTACTGTACGTGATTGCATCATTCACAATTTTGGGATGCTCAGACAATATACTTGATCACTATGCCCATTTTATACAGATGCAAATATAGCTTTAGTGACTTGCCAACTATAGGTCTAGGACAGGAGATATAAGGCCTGTTCACAGGTTTTATGTCCTGTTCTGTCTCTGGATTATTATTCTTCTACTCATGAATGCAGAAGTTACAATGGGACGAAAATGACTACTCTCATCTCACAAAATATTGCCTCTGTTTCTTGAAAGTTCTCTGGCAGATGTGAGAGGGAATAAGGAAGGGAGGGTAACCAGCTGAGGTATATGGGCTGAGACATATAACATCTACCTTGTTTCACTTAATAAGAAAAAGGGAGCCTTTACTGAACAAGAAGAAGCTATTTCACCATTTGGCTATTTAACAAACTTCACCCTCTTATGTTGTAGTTTCCTGTGTTATTGGTGTCTTGTTCTTAGAATCATAGAATCATAGAACTGTCTAGGTTGGAAGGGACCTTTTAGATCATCTAGTCCAACCATCAACATAAATCCAACCATCAACTTAAAAAAAGAAAATAAAACCCATCACTAAATTATGTCAGTGAGCACTATGTCAACCTGTCTTTTGAATACCTCTGGGGATGGTGCCTCAACCATCTCCCTGGCCAGCCTATTCCAATGCTTAATAATCCTTTCAGTGTAAATTTTTTTCCTAATATCCAATCTGAACCTCCCCTGGCACAACTTGAGGCCGTTTCTTGTCCTGTCCCCTGTGACTTAGGAGAAGAGATTGACCTCCACCTGACTACAACCTCCTTTCAGATAGTTATAGAAAGCGATAAGATCTCCCCTTAGCCTCCTCTTCTGCAGGCTGAATAACCCCATTTGTTCTTCAGGTAGTAAAGGCTCAAGCTTGAGGGAAACTCTCCAGAATGATGAAAAGTCCTGAGCTGGAAGAAGTTTCATTGCTTTGTTCACTACTCCCCTTCTTTTTTTTAGCTGAAGTGACAATGTGAACTTCATTGAGCTGCTGCATATTATAATGATGCAAAGAAGATGTCCTCAGCTGCCCACTGAAATAATTTTCAACAGGGTAATGAGTGGGATGCTGTGGGATGGGTGATCTTCATGTGTTTGACATGGAAATTAAGGCTGAGGATAAGCCCACTTTACTACCAGTCATTCCAAAGATGAGGTAACTCAATCAAGGCTGGAAAGAACTTAAAGTTGATGCTCAAGCCAAAATTAATATTATTTATTGTAATGACACCACCTAAGGATAAATAATCACGATCACACCATTGCAGTTCATTTTTGCCAGAACTCCAGCCCACAGATCTTCTGCATTACAAAATAATAAATTGTAATTATGTCGCTATTTACTGCCCACGCACAGTTAGAAGAATCACTCGTTTCTGATATTTGCAGCAAACTCTGAAGTTAGAAAGAAAAGGGAAAGGAAAAAGAAATCTTTTCTATTCCTTAAGTTGTGGTGCAGAACATGGAAGTTTGCTAATAAAGTACCTCAAAAATGTCATTCTGATGCTAGTAAAACCAATGTATAATGTATAGAGATGTATAGACATGTTGCATACATCAACCCAAGACCCCTAGTTTTTCCACAGGATATCATTCATATGTGCATGTGAAAAGCAAGGCAGATCAGAAAATTAGCAAAATCTTATTCTGCCCTAAAAAGCTTCTTCGATGATATTTTTCTGAAAAATTAAATAAAACTTCAGAACATTGGCTGTTTCCCAGGCATCGGTCTTGAAAGATTGATACAGAAAGGTGACTGGAGCAAGTGACACTAGAGGGAGGAAAGAGGTGAAGTGACTGAATTGAATCAGAAAGAAACACGCTAGTTCTTTTCAAAGGACTCTATCTCATCTACCAAATACACCTCTCAAACATTATCCATGAACACTTAAAAAAACAGGTAGGTAATTCTGGAACTGCTAAAGAGTTTTGTCATGGATGAATAGTGAGGTATGGGAAAGGTCAGAAAACGTAAACATAATGTGCCTTAACAGAAAGGGCAGCCAAAGAAGGGGGAAGAAAGAAAAAGAAAGGGATCAGGGTATGCAGCAGTCAGGCAACGTCAATTTCCAGAAAACTTCTGGAACGAACAGTTAAACAATTTATATTTATCTGGAAGTCATCAAAGTAAGCACCAGCAGACACAAATTTGTTAAGAGCAAACAAACTGTTTCATTCTGTGACAGGATGTCAGGCCTGTCACAGTGTCAGTGTTATAATTTGATTTTCACAGGACTTTGGTGCTGCTTAACATGACATTATAATAGGTAAGGAAACACAGCCCAGAGTAACTTCTACAGAGCTGTGCAAACCTGAATTAATAACAATTTTTATCAGTGTTTAATTGCTAAATGGGGTGACTCTGTCAAGAGGTTTCCACCGATTTCATACTGTGTCTCACTCTAGTCAATATGATCATTACTCAATTGTGTATAAATTATGGATAAAGTAAGCTAGAGCCAAAAAATCGAGCTGTTGTGAGGAAAGATAACCATACTCAAAGAGACGTCTTCATGATGTGTAGCAGTGCTGTTCTACTCAGCATGAGTAATGACCCAGCTGGAGTGGTGTGTCCACTCAGCACATTGCTTTTCAAAAAAGACCTGGAATAAATGGAGAACTGGAAGGACAACAACTGCAAGAACACTCAGAGAAAAGTAGAAAAATCTTGTTTTACACTAAAAAAAGTGTGGAACAGGAGCAGAGGAATATATATTTTCAAGGATGGCAGTGAAAAGGAGAAACATGCTTTTGCCACCTTTATGTTGGACGGGGCAGGTGTAACTTGAAAGACAGAGCAAAGCTAGATGTAAAGAACAGACTGGGCAGTGAAGCGGTAGGAAAGGGTGGCTTAGGAAAAGTTGTGTATTGGGTTTGCATGTTAAGGTTTTGGCAGCAGAGGTGCTACATGGGTGGCTTCTGT
>VXBJ01000845.1:0-34232 GCA_013400055.1 Nycticryphes semicollaris
GGTTGGAAGAGACCCTTGGGCCCGACTCATCTGCCCCACTCTACAAAGTCCTTTCCTACACCAAACCTCCCAACACCACATCTAAATGACTCTTAAACACATTTGGGGATGGGGACTCAACGACATCCCTGGACAGCCTATTCCAGTGTCTGAACACCCTTTCTGGGAAAAATTCTTTCCTAATGTTCAGCTAAACCTACCCTGTTGCAGCATGAAGCCATTGCCTCTCGTTCTATCGCTAATCACCTGTGAGAAAAGACCAGCACCAACATCTCTACAGTGTCCTTTCAAGTAGTTGTAGAGAGAGATGAGGTCTCCCCTCAGCCTCCTCTTCCTCAAACTAAACAATCCCAGCTCCTTCAATCGCTCTTCATAAGATTTGTTCTCCAGGCCCTTCACCAGCTTTGTTGGCCTCCACTGCACTCACTCCAGCACCTCCTTTTGTTTCAGATTTCTCCTCAAATTTTAAATCTTCAGTGGAAATGAAAGGAGTACTAGTAAATGCCTTGTTACTTTCACAGAACATAAAAATAGGTAGGTGTAATACACACAGCTCAATAAAATTATTTTGCCTGAATGAATTGCATTTTTGATACAGAAATATGATTGATATTTCTTCTATAGATCAATAAAATAACTTTGTTCCCCGCCCAGGTAGAAGAATTGAGAATACAGTGTAGCTTGGTAATTTTATTATTTCTTTTCTTTGCCTTTATATACACGACCCTTGTTTATACTGTGACAAATATAGGCTTATAAGCAGTTTAAGGCAATCAGTGCATTTCTTTGCTTCTGTGAGGAACCTGGCGGCCTACGGAGTACTCAAGTAATAAGGTAAATCATACACACCAAACAGAATCAGGATTTTATGGTCTAAGGATTCTTAGAGAAAAAAAAAATAATAAAGGAGCTATAGATGGTAGCTTGATTTATCCAGTGAGTCAAGGAAGAAAGAACCCAGCTATACAGTCAGGCTGGAAAAGACTAAATATTAGGCTTGAAGAGATTGCACTTTGAAGGGACAAAAATGGGGGAGATTTTATTTATTGTCCTTTTGTCATTGTTTAAATACCTACCTAATTTTTTTTTCCTTACTGAGTAATTAATGTAAAAAGAATGTGAAAGGGAAAAACATGAATAATAGAAAAGCTTCATCACATTTCTGTGTTTGAGCTTCAAACCAATCAGGAAACATAGCTTCTCTGTAGACATGAAGAAGTATTGGGAATAGAGCAGACAAACAGCGAGGCATATCAGCCATTGTTTGCTGTGGCAGTTCACAAAAAAGGGCACACAGGAAGGGCATAGAGTAAAAGCAATATCCTGAATTTTCAGAAAGCAAACTTCCAGCTCTTCAAGGCCTTAGCCAATAGGACACCCTGTGAAACTACCCTCAGGGACAAGGGAACAGAACAAAGTTTGCAGATCTTTAAGGATGCTTTCAAGAGCACAAGAGCTCTCTTAGTCCCCAGGTGTAAAAAATCATGAAAGGAAGGCAAGAGACCAGCATGGATGAGGCAAGACCTGCTGGTCAAACTAAAGAGCAAGAATGAAATGCATCAGCAGTGGAAGCAGGGACAGGTATCCTAGGAAAAGTACAGGGACGCTGTCCAGTTGTATAGGGTTAGGGTCATGAAAATCAAGGTGTATCTGGACCTGAACTTGGCAAAGGATGCAAAGAAGAGTAATAAGGGCTTCTATGGGTACGTCAGCCAGAAAAGGAAGGTCATAAGAGCAGAACAGGTAGCAATGAACAATGAGGGCTGAGGTACTCAACGACTTTTTTTTTGCCCCTGTCTTCACTGGCAATCTCTCTTCCCACACCTCTCAAGTGGATGGACCCCATGGCAGGGACTGTGTAAGTAGAGCTCTTCCCACTGTAAGAGAAGATCAGGTTGGTGATCACCTGAGGTACTTGAATGTACAGAAGTCTTCAGGACCTGATGAGGTGCATCCCAGAGTCCTGAGGGAATTGCCGGATGTAGTTGCCAAACCATTCTCCATGATATCTGAAAAGTCATAGTAGCCCAATAAAGTCCCTGGTGACTGGAAAAAGGGAAACATGGCACTCATTTTTAAAAAGACTAGAAAGGACCTCACCTCTTAGCAAAATTAATAGTACAGATCCTCCTAGAAACTAACCTAAGTCACTTGGAGGACAGGGAAGTGATTTGAGATAGTCAGCATGTCTTTGCCAAGGACAAGTTCTGTCTGAAAAACCTGGTGGCCTTCTGTGATGGAGTGACCACATCAGTGAACAAAGGATAGATGCCATCTATCTGGACGTTTGTCACAACTTTGACACAGTCCCCCACAACATCCATCCCTCTAAGTTAGAAAGAGATGGATTTGATGGATGAACTGTTCCTTGTATGAGGAACTGGCTGTATGGTTGCACCCAGCTGGTAGTGGTAAATGGCTCAATGTCCAGGTGGAGATGGGTGATGAATGTAGTCCCTCAGGGGTTTGTACTGGGACCAGTACTGTTAAATATCTTCATCAATGACAGAGACAACAGAGTAAAGTGAAACCTGAGCAAGTTTGCAGACACCACCAAGCTGAGTGGTGAGGTTTACATGCCTGAGGAACAGGATGTCATCCAGAAGGACCTGGACAGGCTTGAAAAGTGGGTCTGTATGCACCTCATGAGGTTTAGCAAAGCCAAGTGCAAGGTACTGCATCTGGGCTGGGACAATTCCCACTATCAGTACTGGCTGGTAGATGAAGAGATTGAGCATAGACCTACTGAAAAAGGCATTGAGCTACTGGTAGATTAAAAACTGAACATGAACAGACAATGTGTCTTCGCAGCCCAGAAAGCCAACCATATTCTGTGCTGCATCAAAAGAAGCATGGCCAGCAGGTTGAGGGAGGTTATTCTACCCCTCAGCTCTGGTGAGACCCCACCTGGAGCACTGTGATCATCTCTGGAGACCTCAGCACAAGAGAGACATAGACCTGTTGGAGACTGTCCAAAGGATTAACACAGAAATGATCAGAGGGATAGACCATGTCTCCTATGAAGACACACTGAGAGAGTTGAGGCTATTCAGCCTGGAGAAAACTTGAGGAGACTTTATTGTGGTCTTTCAATTTTTAAAGGGGGCCTAGAGGAAAGACGAAGTAGACATTTTAACAGAGCCTGTTGTAATAGGATACGAGGTAATGGATTAAACTAAAAGAAGCTAGATCTAGACTAGATATAAGGAAGAATATTTTTATGATGAGGGTGGTGAAACACTGGAACAAGTTGCTCAGAGAGGTGGTAGATGCCCCACCCCTGGAAACATTCAACGTCAGGTTGGATGGGACTCATACCAACATGATCGAATTGAAACTGTCCTTGCGCATTGCAGGGGAGGTTGGACTAGATGACCTTTAAAGATCCCTTCCAACACCATCTATTATATTCTAGATATATTCTATGATTCTATGAAAACACTGTCCACATAAAAAAAAAAAAAAAAAGGTTGCATTTTATTATTTTCCTTGTTGGAATAAACCAGTCCAGTTTCAGTTTTGTAGCAACATGGGTAAACATCTCACCATAGACATACATGAATATGTGCAAACCTGTTCAGTTCATCTTTAATTGAAACTGAAATATGCCCCTTGGCACTAAGAGGCTTTGCTGAGTTCCCAGACTGACTCTTGAATTAGCACAGCTGACCCTGCTGTACTTAGCTGCTTGCATACTAACTAGGTGATCAATTTTCTTTTATTGCAATGCTTAAAAATGTGTTGTCCTGCTGCTGTGTACTCTTGTTCTTAGTCTTTCATGAATAATTAGCAATGAAAAGGAAAGGTAGTTATTTTTTTTAAAGTAACTTCCCCAACTCCCATTAATCATCTGTGATTAGCTGAAAAATCTCCCAGGCTACCATCATTCTTTGAAGCTCTGCTTAATATCATCTATCTAGTTCTCACCTGCTGAGTATGCCAGTGATAGGATTGATATGGTCCTTTTCAAAATACTTGATCTGCTTTTTGTACTGAACCTTCATTCACAGAGGGCACTTGCACACACACGGACAGACATAGACAAAGAATCTTACTATATTACAGAAATTTAAGATACAAGACCCTGCAACAGAAGATGCTAATACAGTAATAATTATCTCATGGCACTTTACATATCAGAAGTGTTGTACAAATATTAACTATATGATCTGCACAATGCCCTTGCAAGACAAGTTATTATTACAATTTCACACCCAAGGAAAGTCAGACATGCAAATGCTTCATCCTGCAGTATTCTGAACAGCAGTAATTGAATTACAGTGGGGACTAAGGGATCCTGTTTCTTTTGGGAAGCCCTTAACTGTTCACCAGAACTGCACCCAAGGGTTTATTAAATGGCTATATTTAATAAAGAAATATTCACCACCCTAAACCTTGTGTTGCAAGCAATGCAGCGTCTGCAATTGCTTAGCATGAGTGGCTGTTTCTAGAACCTTAAATGTGCACAAACCTATTTTGAACATTCTAAGATATGAGAACTAACTTTGTAACAAAATAGGAAACTGTAAGATTCTGTTACTGTCTTGGTTTGCTCATGGAGCTGTGCCACCCACTCCTCAGCACTTCCTCAGACATTTTCCCTTCTGTGCACTTTTCAGTATCAAAAAGAGACCTAAGAAGCAAAAATGACCCTTGATCCAGGACTGTTTTGAGGGAAATTCATTCTTGTTCTCAGTACTGGAAATAATTCTGACTACACTGCTATAGGAAGCTTAGAGAGACTTAAGATTTCGTCAACCTGGAAGTCATAGAGTCTAACCACAAACCTAACACAGACAAGTCTACCATGAAACCATGTCCTTAAGTGCCACATCTAAACATCTATCAAATATTTCCAGAAAATAACACTTCAGAGAACTCAAAATTTATTTATATGTTTATTAAATACCTAGTCATTCACAAGCTAGTTTAACTCTCAACTAAAAATTAGCTTAAATATAAATTATGAATAATAACATTAAAAATCATGACTGAGGTATAATGACATAGATATCCATGTGGGCTGACTTGATACATACGCTGTGTATGCACATAGCTGTGCTATTAGACCTTTACAGGTTGCACGAAGACTTCACTGCTGAAATATTACAGGTACGCTTCTCTATGCTAAAGTCATATCTCAGTGTAGATAGTGTAGATAGCCTTGGGGTAAACTGATGGAGAGTATCAGTACATCTGTGTTTCTGTCACCCCTGGAACTACAAACAGGTAGGTTGCCCTCCCTTTAAAGAGTTTCTACGGACAAGACATGCACAACCTCACACTCTACAGGAAGAATTCCCCAAATACACTGGCTTCAGCTTACAAAAAAGTGATACCTCTCATTCTTAAAAAGGATGGAAAATCTTAGCAATGAATATAGCAATTAACAGCGAGACCCAAAGTTTTCAGTCAAGTAACATCTTCATACTACTTTTTCTGGCTAAACCTCCTGATCTAAAAAACCCACATTGCTACTATTCTTCAACCTTGTTTTACCAGATCAAAGAACAACCCAATTTTCAATAAAATTATTCTTTTGAAAGCCTAACTTTTTATCATTTTTATTTCTTATTAAAAATAAACTAAAGGATATTTTTATATTTACATTGTGATAGGGACCCCAGGGAGTCCTAAAAATGTGAATAGCATACACAAATGAATAATCTCTCCAGGAACAGTTTCTTGCACCAACATGAATACACATCCTCTACAAAGATTAGAGAAACTTTCAGCCAGCAAAAAGAAAACAATGAGTGAAGGAACCAGAATGCAATACCTCCAGTTTGAATTTGGCATGAATACAGAAACAGCCTTACATTTTACAAGAAATAGGTTAGGTTTTTGTTTCAGGTTTGATTTATTCCAGGCACTGCTTTCCCAAAAGACAGCCAGTCCACAGACTAACCCAGTACAGAACTATTGGCAGCTAGCTGAAGTTCACACAAAGGGCATGTTTTGATTTTATAGACTCTATTTTTGAAAGGGCATTTTAGGGAGCAGCAATCCAGCATTTTTGGTATTTTAAACGTGAAATAAAATTGTAATATTTACCATCCATTTGCCCAAATTATATTTTCAAAGTACAAGCATTGTGCATACTAAGTATAAAGGTAGAGACACTTAATGATGCTCTTCATGCAAAACAAAGTCTGGATAGTATGGTGTACACCATCCTGAAATATAGCATATTTTCATAAAGGTATTTGTTGTCTTTCACGTAAAAATAAGTCTTCTAAATTAATGTTAGTGCTAGAATTTTGAGGTCTTGATTAGGGTTAATTTAATTTGTAATTGTAGAGAGAGGATTTTGTATTGTTGATGTAATGTAAAATACATTCTGCTGCCCAGTACTGATGCCAAATGTAGAGATTCACAGACTAAGTTTTATACATTTTTCTTTTTAGGGACATTTTAATGAAAATAATTGAATCTAAGAAAATGTTTCTTAGCAAGCTTTCTGAATCTTTTAAGAAGACAACAGTTGTACTGCAACTGAAATAACCATGGTTCTATCAACCCAGACGAAGAAAGTTAAAAGATCAAATTTATACAGAACTTTAGTTCCCACATTTTAGTTACCTGTCCCTACCACAGTGGAATTTAACTGAGGATACCTTGGCTCCATAGCCAGTCAGTACAGACAGTTGAGCATTTGAGATTCTAATAGTATCTGTGAGAAACAGATCTATCAAAACTTCATTTTCCATGGGTCTGCGCACAGCTTCTCATTGACAGATTTTCTTCTATCTGAAAGTTTGGAACCACCCCACAGAGCTAAAGCTTTCATAAATTCTCTCATGTAGTCTTTCTGGTGCCTAAGAAACTTAGGATGAATGCTGCATCTTTGCTAGATATATTAACAGGATATGTGAAACTTGCACTGCTTAAGACTTTGGAGACCTCCACTCTGCCTGCTGTTAAAAAGAACTCGGTGAGCAAGTTCCAGCATCACAGTAGAAACATGGTAGGGGAGAGGTGCAAGGACATATCTTGGCTGCATAAAATTGCTTCTTCAGTAAACCAGGATAAAGAATGGACATCCGAATGATTACACTCATTATGAAGTGACATTCATTACATGCTTTAGTAAAGGACATTCTGAGGAGTGTGAAGGGAAAGAGTCCTGTCGTCTTTAATATTTCTTCACATTATCCCAGACTGTCTGTGAAGGCAGCTTTCAGACAATGCTTGTGTCTTTGTCAAGAAGGAAAGTATTTCGATGACCAACCAAGTGCTCTGCATTTCTGCCTCTGTCACTGTGAGTGAGTCACATTGCCCATGCTCCCCAAGTGTCTCTTCTCTCTCTTTCCCACACATAGACAGTTGAAATGGGCCAATCACAATGCAGGTATAATTCTCTGACTGCAAACAAATACTAAGGGAAGGCAGTAGGAGATTTGGACCTATTAATTTCCTAGGCATAAGAACACAGAGAGCAGGGCTTGACCTTTTTAGGATTCCTTAATGTCTTTTATTCTAACCTTTATTGCAAAAACTCACAATGCAGAAGCGTTTTGCAAAATTCTCTCTAGGGTCTGACAACATTCAAACTCGCATTTCCCTGGTGGAGTAGATCTGCCTAACTGCAGGTAAATTGAGCATATCTACTCATGAAAGACATGTCCGTGTTACCTATTTGCTAAAATATCAGGACTACATTCAGAAAAATCATTGTCTCAATACTCAGATGTTAACCCTTGGAGAAGACTTTAGTCTAGAACAAAACTTCAGGAGAGTCTTTTACATTTGAGTATTTTCTGGAGTGAGTTTGTTTTATTCCACATTAATGTTGTACTTACATACCAACAGGACAAAAATAGATTGAAGAAAAAATAAAGCAACCATCTTTTAAACCCACTAAAATGAAGCAGTCAACATTTTTAGTATGATGTCTGTTGACCCAAATCCATAAAATCTCCATCTTATTTAAACTAAAATTAGATAAAAATAATTTATGCATGGGTTTTTCTCCCAACATGCCTGTTTTCATTTCATGCCACTGAGAACTTAGCCAGTGGCATTTGAAAACATTTAGAAATATTTGTTTGTCACCTTGATATCTGAATGCTGACCAGTGCTGGTAAAACAGGTAAAACAAACCTTGTGGTTCTTGTCAAGGGCAGTACCAATGACATACACACCCAGACCCAAGTAGTGCAAGAAGCAGAGAGGTCTATTATTTGAAGTAAGAGATCAAAGGTGTCATTTGCCTTCTGGATCTCCCCAAAATGCACAGTATTTCTGCACTGCCTATATTTCACCCAGCATCTCGTGAAACTGTTAGTTGAATAAAATTACATTTTTTGCTAAGGCTTAAGACACTACTTAAATAGCTTCACTTTTCCCTGTCTGTGGAGGACCATTCTAGTGGGAAAGCTTGAAGGAGGGGAAAAATCAGACCATGATTAAATTAAAAGCTACAGTCCTTACTGTCAAGAAATTTTTATCTTTACAAAGTGATGATGATTATACTTAAAGGAAAATGTGGAAAATGCAAGAAATTACTAATTAATCTTTTAAGAAGCTATTTTACTATGTGGAAAATTGAAGGAATGGTGAATTCAGGTTTACCTGCCAAGTACATTTTCATTGACTGTCTGGATGAATGAACAGAACATTAGTGAATAGGGAGCTGCCATTTCATTAAGTTACCTAACCAAATTTATGCTACTTAATATGACTATCTATTACTGTACACAGATGCTTCATGACAGTGAATATTTATGCAGGATCCTGGGACTTGCACAGAATCCTGTACTGCTGTGAAGACCTTTTATGAGCCAAAGAAACCCAAGCCAGGTAAATGAATGGAACCTAGTTATAAGTACTCTCTTGGTTTTGTTGTGTGGGTTGTTTTTTGGGTTTTTTTTGGACAAACGTCAAGGTTCACAAAATTCAAGACACAATATTATAGGATAAGAACTTGGAATATCTCCCAAACAAATTTCATAATTTCAAACCATTTGTTGCCTATACTTACTTAGTACTTGGTGAAAAAGGAACATATGTCATAAACCAGAAATTGTATCATATCTCTGATATTGATTTGTCCCCACCATTTAACTTATCATCTTCCAATATATGACAGGTGTAGATAAGGATCTGCATCTCACAGCCCTTTTTGAATGTCTATATATTTTGGTTTCCTTTCGGGCTTCAGATTTGTATACTGTTGCCATAAGCCATAAAACTTACCTCCTAGAGGTGAAGTTTACAAAAAAAGTTAAAAAGTAAAGGACAATTATTTAGACTTTTTTTAATACAGTGCAGCCACTAATGAAAACAATGAAGAAATAAAATAAATTAAGAAAAAGACAAAAAGAAGAAAGACAAGAGAGGTAGGGAAAAAGAAAAAAAGAACAGCTTTTGAATGTGAAAAATGTTGAATTCAAGTCTCTGGTTCCTTTTATTCTCTCAGAAGTTTCTTTCTTCTCTTCTTCTACAGTAGAAGTGCTAAAATGGTTCTAACAGCCCCATTGTTTCTCTATAAGCTATTAAAAATGGTTTGTTCATCTGGGATCACACAAAGGTATTCTTTCGCTGAACCAAGTAATCGCTTCAGTTTTTAACTCACAAAAAAAAACAAACCCAAAACACAACGCCCCCCCAAACCTTAGAACAATTAATTTCTATTTAATTACCACGCATAGTTCTTTTATAATTTACTAATAATGAATGCCTATTCCCGCTGAAGAGGCATTGATCACAAATTTATACTGTTGCCTAACTGATTCAACATGACAAATGTCACAGACCAGACTCTCAAAGTCATTACTTTTGCATATGTACAGTGAAATCAATTTATAAAGCAATCCATACTACATGTGTAGAGAACTAGTTATTAACACAGTATTACAAAAAAGTCGATCCTTCAAGAAGATTTACTCTTGCTGAGCCGAAGTATGCAACTCATTTCATTAACTTAAACGAGGTGCGCTGACTTCTTTTTCCTCCCATATTACCTCTTTCTTAATTCTACCTCTCCACAGTGAATGTCATGAAAACTAATCGATCCATTTCAGTTTAGGAGAAAATGCCCCCAATTGATGTTTTAGCTGTCTTTTTAACAATGTTAAATGGTTGGAAACTGTTGAAGTGAAAGACTTTTACTGCTTGCTGCAAGTGAATAGTGTAAACGGTATTGATCTGCTATGAAGGCTTTACAGTAGAGAAACATTCAGCACATTATTTAAAGTGTAAATACCTATTTGATTTATTTTTGGCTTTTACCCAGGCATTTATAAGATGGCTTTTCTCTCCTTTGCAAAGCTTTCTTTAAAAATACAAATGGCATTCAGGCTTCTTTTGAAGATGTAGTTGCTCCCGTTTTCATCAGTAAAAGCCGAAATCCTCTCGGGGAGAAAAAGAAATAAAGTGGAAGAGGTTTGGTGCTCCTGTAACCAAAGAAACTGAGAACTGAGCAACAAGAAGAGGCAGTGAAAAAAGATTCACAGCTTCCAAGTTGGAGTCAGATGCCAGAAGGCAAAGCTGGAGAAATTAGAAGCCACAGAGTTGTATCTTCAAGACTGTTACACCTTTGAGAATATCGATCTGGAAATTCCTGAGGGACAATCCAGAAATCACAGTGAAAGCTAAAAGAACCCCAGGGACTGGGATTGTGACATGAGGAAAAAGTCAGCACTCCTGATTGTCCACATATGAGGATATGAGTGACTATTTCCCTTTTGTCAAGAATTGTTCAGTGGTTTCCAAACAAAGGAGATGTTCGGTAGCTTTCAGTGTACTGCATATAATTTCTTTATTAATAAATAAGAGGAAAAAAAAAAAGGGAAGGCAGAAAATACTGTTAGTGGTTGTTTGGTTAATTTATATTATTTTATGCTTTTATTTGTATTACCTGCATATGCAGTGATTCACTGGCCTCAACCAAAAATTCAATGTATTTAAGGTATGTTTTTCTTAACTGTTTGCAATCGTGCACTGCGGACTGCAGGACAAAGTACTTTGAAAGCCTTCACAGAGGCACACAGATCTTGCTTCAGCTGGTGTGACACACAAAAAAGACAAAGGCTTTTTCTCCCCTCAGAGCAAGCCAAAGTGTGCCTCAAAGCACCTAATGCAGAAGACCAGATCTGTACAAGATTTCAATGTAAATTGACAATAAAAGAGATGAATTAGCATAACTGACTGCTTCACTTATGAAGATTAAATAGTCTTTTACTGCAGATGTTTGCCAGAGAAAATGCTCCCTAGTGGAAGACTATAAGTAGTTAAGATAGATTTGATGAGGATTTTAATTGCTGTTACACAGTTGGTAATGGAAAGTTTTTTATTAAATGTCATGCAAAAGCCAATCGATATTTTGAAGAAAAAAGCTCTTGGTTGCACAATGCTTGGCCATTTTCCTGGCAGTATATCAGGAAGCAAGGAGATGCCCACTCTTGCTCTCTGATTTTTAAAAACAATTTCCTTAAGAAGGCCAAGCCACATTTCAATGATGTAAGGGCAATTGTGTAAAAGCAAAAAAAAAAAAAAAAAGAAAAGAAAAAAAAGTGATCCACATCATCTTTTTCTCGTGAATGCAGCTGAAAAAAATGTGATGTGGACCCATGCCCATCTGTGATGTGGACCCATGCCCATCTCCCTCTTCAGAAGCAACTAAGTAGTTCGAGCACTCCTCCAGGAAGCACACAAATAGATCAAACTTGTTCACATGGTGGTAATTTGCTTTACTCAGGAAACACCTAAGAGCAGTACTATAGGGTATTATAGTTTTTTTTCAATCCCTTCTCTAGAAGCTGTTCCATTTTGCATGAAACTATTAAATATTCACAACCTTGTTCAAGAGAAGTGGAGAGGGAGGCAACATAGCTGCATAACATAATGGCTAGCTGTAAGAGACCTGGCTTTCTTGCTTCAATGGATACTTCAATTCCCTGCTCCAGTTGGTTCAGGGGCTGGAACCCATGTCTTCTCCCTCCCAAGTGAATCCAGTAACAGACTACAACATCATGCTTAGCTTCTCCTCTGGAATAATTATTTACTGGGCCTTGCAAGGTGCAATTACAACATTTGGTTAGTAGAGCACTCACAGTAGAGATGCATATTCAGCTCTTCCTTCCCTGTCTGCTCATTTCTCTGAAGACAAAGAAAGAATCCTGCTGTCCTACCTGCCTAAGGACTGTAGCTAGTGGAGTACCAAGACTAATGAGAAAAGGACAGTATCCTCTTGGTCACACCTTGAGTGCCTTTGTCTAAGCACAGTGATGTGCTTGCCAAAATTTTGTTTTCTGTGAGGACATTAGTGCAATTTATGTATAAAAGAGGAGTGTAAATGCTCAGCACTGACATTAGCTAGGAATATCCTGCAGGCACTGAGGCACTGAAGGGGTATACATTCTGTTGAGGTGGGATTGCATCTGAGCATTTAACTGAACGAAAACTACAGAAGACCTATGGCACTTAGATAAGCTTCTTCAACAAGATAGGAGCTAGAAACTATATTTACCGAGACTGCATCATGCTGGCTGTTTTGGGAGAAAAATTGTAATTTTAAACATGAAAACATATTGGAACAAAACAAACAGTTCAGTGATGCTTCTTCTAAGGTGGACACTTTCTTGGTAGGCAGCCCTAATTGCTGCAATAGCTTTTAGGTGTTCTAATGCACTCAAGCGAATTATGCACCACACTGCTTCTGAATGACACAGCCATTTCTGACTCCATTAATATGGAAGATTTCAGCCAAATGCTTTTAAACGATAGCTTCTCTTTATTTGTAATTTCAGACTCTATTGATTTCCTTCTGTTCCCTTCATTATGATTTCAATTGCTTACCTTGGCAACTGCAATAACAATGATTGCACTTGACACTGTCTGAGACTCTCGAGATGGTATTTGAATAGGAATGGTATAATTTGGGGAAAAATGCCTACAAGAACCTGCCATTAACAGTACACTTACACTTTACTTTTATTGACTTCCTTCTCTTTCAAACAGGCCCTTGTCAGGGAATCTGTTGCTAGATATCGGTTAGGATTTCAGTGACTCCTTGAAGTAAAAGATTTTTATTAACAAAGAGAGAAGGTTTTATACTAGTGGGCTTTTTTCAGCACTGTGAGAGTTCAGGGAAACCTCCCGCTCCAGATGAGATTTTTGTCCCGTTAGTAACAGGACTATCAAGTCTTTGTAAACAGTGTTCCTGGCCATGGCTTTCTTTTACTAACTGTATTATGTCCTTATACACAGAAGAATCTCATGTACATTACTTTGGATTAAAAGTTGAGATAGCTTTATTCAGTTTTATTGCAGTTCATGCCTTGTAGAGGTGCAATTACACATGCTTTCCTTAGAGGAAAAAATGGTTATTTAGCATTTTTATTCTTCAATTTGTACATATAACTTTTAGCTTTATTTAAGAGCTGTCCTTAATGTAGCAGCAGTATCTTTCCTATGGAAAGAATATTATATGGGAGGTCTCTTTTCTTATTCAAGGTATGTCAGAACTGTATTGATGACAGAGCAAATATCATAGGGAAGAGAGGGTGAATTAAAAGAGGGACATCCTTCTCTGCAAATTGCAATGGTAATTCATGTTTATGAATACAATACTAGAAAGATGCTGCTTCAGTTTACTCTTTGTCACTGTGTCCATGACTTTTGATTTTCATTTTACCCCATGTCACCAAGAGTACATTTGATTAAAGATACATCCTATGAATGTCAGTCATTTGGTACTTTATATAATAATACCATTCCTGTTTCTAAACCTACTATTTCAATTTCAAAAGAAAGAAAGACCAGTCTTGAAAATTGATCTTTTTCCTTAAAAGCTAGGGAATTGGATGTGATACATAGAAAAGGGGTAATTTTAGCAATCTGCCCTTCTGTTATGAGCTGTGTACTTGCAATGAAAAGCAGTGCTCTTCCTCCCCAGCTACTATGTTATAGGGAATTTGCATAATTACAGTTAGTGACTATTGATAGCCTGAAGTCATAGGTTAGGAGAAGAACATTGGAAGTCGGACAGGATCACTTTCTTCAACATGATATCCCCCTTCTGTCATCTGACCAGCAAATTCAAGTACAATGAGAGTCAATTGTAGAGTAATGAATATTGCATGCTGACATTATACCTTCTACTGAGAATATTTATCCATAATTATCCATATAAAAAGTGAAAGTGAACCTTTCCTTTTATCCCTTGCCCTGTTATGCTTGGTGAGGTAAAAAACCAAACACCTGGGTAGCCCAGGTCAGCCTTTGATCAGACTTTACAGACATGAACTTCAACTATGCAGAAATTTTCAAAAGTGATTCAGTCTGTTACTTTACCTCTGGTGTCATTCAGGGCTATGCAAATTATACCCTAACTCACATGAAAACATCTTTAGAAACTGTTAAAGGAGATCCTGAAAATTTATGACTTAATCTGATATGATAGGCTCAAGAAGAAAATAAGTAAAAAGTCTTCATATTGGTGTTCAAAGTTGTTTCACATGACTCATGAAGATATTTGAGAAGGAGAATTATTTTATAAAATGCCATCTTGTCTTCCAACCAATAGCCAGATGTTACAGCCAAATCCAGAAAATAAGGGCATTGGTAACTGGGCAAACATACTTCATAAAAGGTAAGGTCTTTTGGAGAATTAGAAAATAATGACATAAAAAACCTACAGTACAATAGAATACTGTACAGAGTGATATGATCATCCAATAGGAAAATACCAAATCTATTGTAAAACCAGATGTTGCCCAGACATCCTATTTTTATAATGCATTCATGAATCCTAGAGGAGTTCTCAGCCACACAACCTGACATGATCCAGGGTCAATCAAAATAACTATTTCCTGAACAAAAGAGAGGGATGTCTAGCTGAAAAGCAGTAAGATCCGTAGAAGGAGAAAGAAGGTAGATTAAGAAAGAGAGAGAGTATTTTATGGTAATATGTGGATGTCACATCTCGTCACAATGAAAGGGAAAACACTAAACTGAAGTGCCTTAAAGAAATGATGCTAGCGAATGCCAAAAGAAATTAAATGGTAATAATTACTATAATGAGTAATTGAAGCTTAAACTAGATAAACAACATTAAATATTAATTGATTCACTTTGCTGGATTAAAGTTTTCTAAAGTTCATATGGACTTATTTATTTTGAATGATTCTCACTGCTATGTTACTGGAGGTGAAACCTCAATTTTCATCTCACTGCTGACCAAGGAAGTTGGAATAATAAGGAAACCCATAAACAACAACATACAGGAACACAAATCTAACTGTCAAGGAAGACAATGAGGAAAATCAACCCTGGCCATTTACACAAGTTGATGAAGACATGTAAGAGCATTAGAATGTCTATTTCAGCAACATTTTTGATCAGGGACCTTGTCAATTCAAAAACTATGGCAAAAAGGGGTAAGCCAGAAACCAAATATACAGTGACACAAATCTAACAAAACAAACATGGAGACAATGACAAGAAGCAGCCTCAATCATAACTGATGGTCTATTAAGAAATTGCAGGTACCCCTTCCAGCAAGATCAACCTGGACTTTTCAGTCGATATGATGGTAAATCAGGGGAGATCCTGATCCTGGGCTGGGAGGTGTATAAAAGGGAGTGGTTGCATGTAAAACAGAGTCAGTCCATACACTTGTCTGGCTGAGACCTGTGCCTGATCATCATAGTCTGTCCTATCTTCTCATGTCTTCTTACTTGATCTTTTCTTAATTATCTCTCTATAAAATCTCATGTTCCATCCCTTGTATATGTTTGCTGTAAAGACTAAGTGCCAAATACTGGTGAGACCTCTCTGTGTGAGTGAAATTTGGGACCAACTAGATGAGTTAGGCTGGGGGTGTAAGTGACTCTGGCCCGTCGTGTCAGTTACTGGAGTGAGTGGAATCTCAGCAACAGGGACTGGAGTGTGCGGAAATCTTTAGCCTCCAGTCACTGGGACAGGAATGGTATGTGCCCCAAAAAACAGCTGTGGGGGAAATGACATGTATACTGTGACTGAGAGGCTCAGTGCTAGTTACTGGAGTAAGACTGCTGGTGACAGCCCATGTGCCTGGTGATGGTTGCTGGGTGTCATGTGTCTGTATCTTCTCTAAACCCCATGAGCATGTGCATGTGTTCACTGACAAACTTCAAGCTGGATTAGCCAACCTGGTGCACTTGTGGGTGCGGGGTACTTGTGGGATGAAGGTGTGAATGCTGTGTATTTCCTAGTAGCATCAGTCTGGGCCAGCCATCAAGCAAGGGGCCCATGACGTGGGTAAGAGGGCCCAGTATGTCAGCAGGGGTGCTGGATGCACAAAGGAATCTGCAAATGTGCCTACACGTGTGAATCTGTAGAGTGCTGCATGGGTGCTGCACTAGTGATGCTCTGCCTCTGACAGCCCACAAGGAGGAGGGGACTCACCTCTCTGTACTTGGTTGTTAAGAGTCCGGTCTGTGGGTGCTGTTGAAGGCAGCACCCCTGTATGTGGCAGCCTGTGTGGACAGCTGTGTCAGGATCCTTCCTGTGCCAGTGTGTGTAACTGTGTCTATGTGTTTGTCCCTGGGACACGTGCTCAGCTTCACCACTGGTTCAACCAGAAAATGGGTGAGAGGCAGTCACGCCCCTCAAACTGGGCAGACCTCAGGTCCCTGGGCACATCTGGCTGGGCTCCAGCAGACCAGCAGGAGTGTGTCCTTGGCTAGAGTAACTGGACATGGAGGCCACATTCTTAACCAACCTTAACAGCTAGTACAAGTACTACAGACCTTTTCAAAGTTCGCCAGCTGTGTCCACTGGTCCACATCAACATTGGTGCTTGTCCTCAAGCAAGGGTCCTGTTTGCTACATATTTACTAGACACTGTTAAAATGTCTGCGTCAAATTGCCAGTCCTGGAACTGTCCCTGACCCCCATTCCCCCCGACATACACACCTCCCAAAGGTTGCATGGGTTATACTTATACCAATATTTGGTATTGATCAAGTTTTTATTTATTGCCAGTCAACCAAGGACCAGTTCAGCGAGCTTCCCAGACAGGATCTACATATTTTTCCAATACATATATGGGTGGAAGGAACTCACAAGCTGTGGCATCAGGCAGCACAAGATAAAGCTACAGGCAACAGTGTAGCCCTATAACACTGTGTTGCAATTGATAGTAACGGGCCAGAAGCTTTGCATAGAGTTTGTAATGGCTGAGTTTGCAGAAACTTGCTGTGTCATGAACTCCATATTCCTCCTGGTGGAGGATACTAGATGCTGACAACTCATCATAACATAACTTGCCCACTCACCAAGCATAGTGTCTAGAGAAGCTACATAGAAAGGTGAATAACACCAGGAGAACAGGTATGAGGACAGAAGCACGTATGTGTACCAGCTTTACCTGTCTTGCTATTTTTCTTGTTATGTTACAGTTACGTCTGGCCTAATAATGATTTGTATCTAATTTTCTATTCTATTAACAAAAATTTCTTTGCTTTACTTATATGTAAGGTGGTCTTCCTTTATACCTGTAAACAATATTTTGAACATAACATCAAGAAATTCAGAAGCTTTACTGCAGGAAATAAATACATTTGGGAACTTATTTACGGACAATTGTGTAGCAAAGGTTTATCATTAAAACTTTCCATTTTTTCCCCTTTTAGCGATTTCTTTATTTCTTTCTCCAGTCCTCTCTGTCCTTTAATCTCCTTCTGACCTCTTTTCCTTTCTGTCTCTTTCCCTTGCCTTTTTCTCTTTTCTAGCTTCTTACTGTTGAGTCCGACTGTCTGGTTTTTTACAGTCCTTTTTTCTTTCTTCATCTGCCCCTCACCCACCCCTCACTCCCCTGAAAGCATATACCAGTGCTGCTGTATGAAACCTCTGGGTAGAAAGAAGCCAACAAAGAATCCTACAGGACTGCAGGACAATGTTGTAATAGGACGTAATTCCCTATGTTTGAGACTACAGTAACAGGACAATGAAATTTCTTGCTTGGAAAATCCTTCAGTCCTCGATGCTCACTCGATGCTCTGCTTTAGAAACCTTTGCTGCCAAGCTTTCCTCTTTATTTTCTGGGCAACCCCTGGTCCCCTTTACCAGCATTTTTATTTCTGTGTTCTTCAGCTTCTACACACCATTGAAAAAAAAAGCCACATTACCCCAAAATCTTTGAGAAAGAACTAAAAATAACAGTTTTAAAGGCTAAATGTATTATTTGCCTCAACTTCTAAATTTTCATCTCTTCAGTACACCTGTAGTAGATAGCAAATGTGAAAAATATGCTTGCTGCAATAATGTTGTCACTAGTTAGTAACATCATTTTACAGCCAAGCTGCTTTCCTACAATGATTTTATCGTTCAAAGGTAATAGCCCTTTGTAACCCTCTTGTCTGTCCATACACATTTAACAATGTTGCTAGCTCTCTATGCAGACCTGTGCAGAGATGTGACATGCAGTATTGACTTTATTGATACAAAAATTTTACACATACATTTTTATCATAAATAGGACACCCCTTCCAGTTAGTTTCTTCTATGTTCTAGCCTTCTCTGCATCACAGAGGAAGTACCATTGTGGGTTATGTATCTGAGTGGTGCAAGTGCAAGATTTAAGCTTGCATGGAAGCATATGCAATGATTCTAAAGGACAGGTAGAAAGAGATGTACTCCTATGAAGAAAATGCACTTTTTTAGAAAGTTGACTTGAGTGGAAATATTTGAAGGTCAGTATCATCTGTTGTATTAAATTGATGTGTAAAGTCTTACCTCTTAGAATATTGCAACAGAACAGTACCATTATATTGTTAAATGCAATTCTTGCCTGATATTTTAATCATAGTGTGTAATTGTTATACACCTTTATGACCAAAAAGATAGAGATAATATTATAACAAAGTTAGTTTTCTTTTATAAAGGAGAAAAGTTTTCAAGCTCCCTCATGAGAGTGAGCTTGTTCAGGTAAAGATTTTCTGGTTCAGCCTCATTTCCACTTTATATATCCTATTTCATATTCTCTTTCTAAAAAAGGACAAATTATTGAATCATTCTGACTTGCCAAGTTGATGACTGCAGTGGAGAATATCACTTCTCTGAATAGCATTTTAACATTTAAAAAACAGCCTACAGGTGCACTTTGTCTAATGTTTGGTGTGACAGAGCAAGCATAGTATCTTAGTACATTGATTTCTATACCCTACCAAGAATTGAATATCAAATAGTTCAAGAAGGACGGGGAACCGCCAGAGAGGGTGCAGCAAAGGGCTACAAAGATGATTAGGGGATCACAACATCTCTCTTACAAGGAAAGGCTGAGGGACTTTGATGTTTTTAGTCTGGAGAAGAGAAGACTGAAGGGGGATGTGATAAATGCTAATAAGTACTTAAAAGGTGAGTGTCAGGAGGATGGGGCTAGTCTTTTTTCAGTGATGCTCAGTGAGAGGACAAGACGTAATGGACACAAATTTGAACATAGGAGATTCCATGTGAACATGAGGAGGAACATCTTTACTTGGAGGGTGGCAGAGCAGTGGAACAGCCTGCCCAGAGAAGTGGTGGAGTTTCCATCTCTGGAGACATTTAAAACCCACCTGGAGATGTTCCTGTGCAACCTGTTTTAGATCGACCTGCTCTGGAAGTGGGGTTTGGACTAAATGATCTCCAGAGCTGCCTTCCAACCACATATCATTCTGTGATTCTATGAAGGTATTTTGATTGTTTTAACCTAATTTTTGTCATATTTTTCTCTGGTCTGACGATGCATTGCAAATACTATTAAGTAAACTATTTGCTATTTACTTTTTGGTGTAAGGTAATCTAATAAAAGAAAAAAAGAAATAAAATTCCATAATGGCAAAAATAATGGAAAATTCTTTCCTTGATAGAATGAAAAGGTTGTTATGAAAATGGTAACTCCATTATAGGGCAGTACTTGTTCTTAGGTTGTAAGTATTGTGGCTTAAAATGTATTTAAGAAGGTAATAGAATTAGCTGACTATAATTAGGGATGAGAGGAACAGTAGATTGAGGTTGGTACAATAAAGTGTCTCATTCAGTTGGGCAGCTTTTTAATGCTTCCTTCTGTGATCAGCAGTTGCCTAATCATGTATCTGCATGGACTACGTGCTTCATATAATTGATGCCATGAACTTCCTTGCAGTGGTTCACCTTATTAAATGTGCTCAATTATCTGAAAAGCTGGGAATCAAATAAATTAATTCTAAAATATCATTTTAAGAGCTGAAGAACTATACATCCCCTTGGTTGCTTGGTTTGGAAGAGTAAAAGTCCTGGAAAGCTCTAGCTGAAGAACTATACATCCCCTTGGTTGCTTGGTTTGGAAGAGTAAAAGTCCTGGAAAGCTCTAGCTGCCACCAACCTCTCTGCTTCCTCTTCCCAAAGACAACCTTAGCACTTTATAGTACTTGTTCCTGAAATTCATCAGCTATTTATTTCCCTTTCAATTCATCTTCCCCTTGCAGCAAAAAAGTGCAAAGCTATTCTATCCCAATCTTCTATAACCCCAAAACTAGAAAGGAAAATATGTTTAACATTCTGGTTTTCTTTAGTTTGACTTATATTTTTTTTTAATTCTCAGCTGAACCTTTTGGTACATCTCATTCAGCCGATCCTGCCCCTTGGGTTCCCTTTCTTTCCACCCAGCCCTTCCACTGCAGGAGTTTTGATAGGGCATTTGAACAGGTGTGAGATTCCTCCTTGTCATATATTGTGAAGGAAATAAATGGGAGAAGACTTCTGGTTTGTAACAGTTTTCCTGGAATTGTCCTCAATCCCATGGCTGAAGCTATAAAAGTGAAGATATCTCCCTTCCTAGTTGTACTTGGTCACCACCCATATGTTGTGTACCAGGAGGGGATCTCATCAAATAAGGCTTCTACTTCCTTGAGCAATGTACTGCTTGAAGGAAATCCTAATATTTGCTGTGGTACTAAAGTGCTGTGGCTTTCTGTAAGAGAAATGGCAATCTGGACTTTTTGATCTGGGTCAAGACAAAGTAAAAGCATATGGGACATTGTGATATACCTTCAGTATGACTGTATAATAAAAAGGAAAATAGTTATATAATCATAGAATTGTCTAGGTTGAGAAAGAACTTTAAGACCATCAGATCAAGTCCAGCCATCAACCTAACACTAACAAACCCACCACTAAACCATATTCCTAAGCACCATGTCCACCCATCTTCTAAATATCTGCAAGGATGGTGATTCCACCACTTCCCTGAGAGGCTTGTTCCAATGTTTGACAACAGTTCTGGTGAAGAAATTTTTACTAATATCCAATCTAAACCTCCCCTGATTAACCTTGAGGCCATTTCCTCTTGTCCTACTGCTTGTCCTTTGAGACATGAGACCAACATCCACCTTCCTACAACCTCTTTAAGGCAGTTTTAGAGAGTAATAAGGTCTCTCCCTTAGCCTCCTTTCTTTTTTATATTAAACCATCCCAGTTTCCTCAGATGCTCCTCATAAGACTTGTGTTCCAGACCGCTTATCAGCTTCCTTGCCCTTCTCTGGACATGCTCCAGAATTGCAATGTTTTTCTTGCAGTGAGGGGCTGAAAAATGAACACAGTATTCAGACCAGTTTTTATGGATCCGGGGGATTTTCTGGATATACAAGAATTTAAACAAAATAAAATTAAACTTGGTTATTTGTTTAGTGTTTTTAGTAAAAAAAAATAATATTCTCTGTACAATATTGCTTCCAGTACTTACAACTAGACAACCTAGTAAGTGGTTGCAAGCTGGATTATTCAGTGTGAATAAAACTGTCTCAAAGTTCTCAGCTTATGCTTTTAGCAAAAAGAACAGCTTCATATTGACCGAGCTCTTTTGCAGATTTATTTCAGTTTTGCCAAATTTTCCTGAAAGTCCAAGCTACTTAACTAAAACACAAGTTGCTTAAAATACATCCTCTATTATCTTTCTATTTACTGCCTTACCTTTTATGAATGGTAACTGAATGGAAAAATGTCAAAAAATCCCCAACAAATAGTATCACCTGACAAAGCAGAGCACAGCACAGCTACTCAGTCGATACTCCTCTGGATCTATTCTTAGATCTGACCTGAAGCAATATGTGCCTGAATTTAATTTTTTTTTTTTTTTCACCAGTTATAGCAGCTGGTCTAACACAAAGTATTGGCAGTGCTACAGGTTTTGACTTGGAGTCTTACAATAAGAAATATTTCTCTACAGGAACCTCTCTCCCACTGGTGGCTAAACACACATACGAAAGTACTCAGTCAACCATTTACAAAGAAGAAAAATATTAATAATTTATTCATGGTTAACTCTATCTGGAATCATATAAGCAATGTGCTCTGTGTAGACTTTCTGTCAGTTCTGAGAAAGCCACTCATTGCAGATGGAGAATTGTTCATCTGCACGTCATTAAGGAAAAAGTGTTGAAAGCCCAAAATCCATGGTATTCAAAAGGCAAATTTTTATGTTATCTGATTGGCATCTAAACATGTAAAAGATGAAATAAACATTTCACGCAACAGAAAGAAACAACTTTTTGTATTAAAAAGCATTCCTTAACATTTTTCTTACAAGCCAAATGTTTGTTATTTTCTTTTTCTTAAAGTGAGTCAGTTAAAGATTCACAAGTCACAAATTGTCACAGTAGATTGTGAACATGGAAAAGCAGACAGTGAGTTCTTTTCAGAGTAATAAACATATTTGATGTTTTCCTGGTAAGCACCTAAAAAATGCTGTTCAAAAGAAATTTTAAGTAATTATACATTTGTAGAACTGAAAACCTCTCTGATGCAAAGCTTAGGTGAGTTACAACCACTATCCTGGCTGGTTGCTGCTCAATGGGAGAGCAATAGCATGTCAATTGGACTCAGGCATATGCTTGATCTTCTCTTCCTTGATATACTGGAGGAATTTGAATTTTAGGCAATTGTTAAGATTCTTGTTAAGAAATTAACAAGATCCATTAACAAACAAAGTGACCAAGCTGGGAACATTCCGCATCATATGCTTAAACAAAGACACAGTGTAAGTCCTGAGAATCCTGAGAATAATTGCACCTTCCCTGGAAGTGAGTGGCATCTGACTAAATTTTGGCTGGTAAACTACTGCTGTCATCAGTAACATAATGATAGTCCAGGTGTCAAGTACTGTGGTGTGAGCAGTTGCACCAATGAGATTGAGAACACACAACATCCACCCAAGTCTGCTCCTAAGCATACCGAGACATTGTACAATGCATGGAAAGTCAGCCCGGCACTTTCTAATGTGATAAGTAGGCAAGTACAGTGAGGATCTGTTTCCTTAGTCTGTTCTGCATAATTCTCACGACTCAAATCAATTGTAAGTCACATATGGAGTTCTTCCAGCCAAAATATTATGAATCAAAACTAATCGAAGTGTTTCATTTTAGTTTCCAGAGTGTTTTAGTTTGGTTTTTTTCCATATACTTTACAATTTAAATGTAGTCGTTGATCCCTTCCTTTCTCTTCTTTATCTTCTCCCTTTCGTCTTTTGCTTTCCCCCTACCCCTCCCCTTCTCTTTCCCAATCCTTTTCCTCTTTTTTTCTCTATATCACTTTTAAGAACTACCCCTGTATTTTTTTTACTCGTTTTTTTTTTTTTTTTATTTCTAAAAAGTTAATTAAATCTTATGCACTTTATGTTCAATAGAAATATTACCTATCAAAAAACTGTATTTTTGATTGTCACTGCAGCATAGACACAGACTGTTTTAAGGGTATGTTTCAGTAACATTCACTATTAACTATCCATACATATTTTCTCCTGCTGCAACTGTCAATGAGACTTTCAACTGGAACATACTACATACTCAGAGAATGTACTACGTACTTGGAATACTTGTAACAGCTCTATACTTGCAAATTTGCTGCAGGAGAGCTGGAGGAGGACTTCGCTGAACAGACCTGTGCAATACTTAAGAAACTACTTGTACAACATGTCTGTTACAAGATTTTAAGGCTTATTTTTCTCATCTGAGCTATAATGTTCATTGGATAAGTTGAAGTTCCGTATTTTAAATATAAGACATTTGTGGTTTTTTTTTTTTTTTTTTTCTGAAGACATTTTGCACTGTTGCACTGCTATTTAAAAAAAATATATATTTTTTATAGAACTTATGCATTCTTCAGCAGAAAGCACATACAATTTGCAGGTATTAGCCTGTCAAGGCAAATCATAAATTATGCTTAAGGGAAAACCTGTTACTGAGCTTCAATCATTTACTGCATAATGAATGTATATTTCAGGTACAGTGAAACATTTATAAGGTTACTAAAACTATAGCAATTAATAAAGCTCAGGTGAAGTCAAACAGCATTGTATTTGGTATTTTGGAGTTCAGTGGTGATATATTGTATAGGTTGTTAAATACACTTTAAATATACTACCCTTCCCCCCAGCAAAGCTTTGTTAGGAAGCATTTGTTTAATGCATTTTTAAAATGCATTTATTAGGAAGCATTCCTTAATAAAACACAAGATAGATTAAAAAAAAAAAAAAAGCTGATTTTTTTTTGATTAAGCCGATAGCAAAAATTTATCTGGCACATAATAAAGGTCAGATAACACATCTCAAGTGGTCTTTCCTTGTTGCCATTATGAACGCATCCTTTCTGCAAGCTGTGAAATGTCTAGCCATATTTCATACACAGTCACTGGATGGAAGTAGCCAGATCTGCACTGGTATAATCTGCAACTTCTGAAATTAGGGAAGATTGGAAATATTTCCATCATCCTTTTCTTTTTCTTGTCATTCACATGTTTTGGGTTCATGAAGGTGGTTTGTTATTCCCTATGAAAACATTGGCATAGGCCATAATCAGTTTTTGTTCTGATTAAGACTAACAAATCTGTTCGAGCCTATACAAACAAAGGTATTTATGCATGGATCAAGTATTTTAATAAGGTAATGTATTAAACATATTGAATAACCATGTATCTACTAGGAGATTTTTTGTTGAGAAACTATGGTGGTAGAAATGGAAAGTAAGGGCCCATTTTGTTTACAATGCACCAATAAAGTTTGATACCCAATTAAAAAAGCTGACTGCAATAAATGACAGTCTAAGCCATCATGGAAGTCAAGCTGAATGAATTTCTACATGAAATAATAAGACATAGTAGATGCCAGGGTCAAAATCTACCTGAAGGCTCAGGTAAGGGAGACTGACTATATCTGCCATTTCTTACTCACTACTGTAGTCAAATGTGAGCTGGAAAACAAAGAAGAAATGGAAATGCTTTGTCATGTCACCACTGTGAGCTTCACAGTTGTGCAAGATAGCTGGGGGGGGTGCTAAAGGGCCTTTGATGAGAGGCTGGTGCAGAGCCATGTCATCAGTGCATGCCTAACATACAAAGTAATAGACAGCAAAACCAATAGGTTTTCATTTGGGGACACATGCCCACAGGTGTCCAACAAGGCAAAGTCTGAGTTGCAGCCATGGTACACCAAGGTCAGCCTTCCAGCTGTTGGCCTGAGTGTCCTGTGCCCCCAATTTTGGGTTATGCTGGGCTGGGCTGTACTGCAGCTGCTGGTCCATGTGGGTGTGAAGGGTGTAAGTGCATCTTAGAAGAGAAATCTTAGAAGAGGAATTGCAATCCAGTTACTGTACCCATTGTGCTTGAAAAATTAAAGTCTGATCATGTGTCACTGACCGGTGCTGGTTTGCTCCTGCAGACACACCAGCAATACTCTTCTTGACAGCAACATAGGTTTTGTAAAAGCATTAACATACTCCAGAAAAAAAAAAAAAAAAAGTGATGTTAGACAGTAGAATAAGACCTGACTGAGTTTAAAATGAAGCAGATTGTTTTAAAAGAAGCACTGTTCACAGAGTGATTGGAAGCATATTTATTACGTTAAAAAAAAAGGCTGTGAGCACTAGAGACGTGACATTTTTCTGTTTTTTACACAAAATAAATTAAATGTAAAATTACTGATGCATATGAAGCCACCTTGAAGTAACTTCTAACCATATGAATGTTAAATAAGATATAAATCATTCTATTGTGTACAGAACTTTAGGAGAACCATTGCAAGACAAGTCATTACTGTTAATCATGCTCTAACTATCAGCAGAGGACAGTAACCTTGGTAAAAGAAGGAATTGAATAGATATTCCGTACATGATGGGGAAAATCATCACAGTCTCAGTTTTAAATTTACTCTATGAAAAATGAAGAACATCTTCAGGCTTCAGGACAGTTTTCAGCAGAATAACCTCCAGCCACCATTTAAGTGCTTCACCCTGGTGACCACCAAATAGTGGGAAGTGGAGAAAGAGGACAGTCCAATTACAGCTAAAGGCAGGCAGTTTTATGTAAAAGTTTAGTAGAAATGCAAAGCTGACACATGAGAAAGAAGAGTACCACAGATAGTGGACAAAACCCTTCTTCGCATAGTGTTTTGTTTTTGAATGTAATTTCTGGAAATCTAGCCAGCACAACAGTTTATCGAAACTATGCAGTGACTGTAAGAGAAGACAAGTGTGATAATTATGAACGTGCTTGTTTATGACACTTCAAAGAAGGAGTATTGACACTTTGCCAAAAATCATTGCAGTACAACCCTGCTCAGGATCAGGTCTTCTTTCAGATAAGGAAAGGCCAGCATTTGGGAAATTTAACTTGAACTGTACTTTCTATAAAGAGAACAGAAGCAAACACTTATTTCACACTGTGGTGCTTGGCTCATAAGCAATTCTTGGTTTGTCAGTAGTAACAAGCATAAATGTAGTCAATATTGTAAAGCAGGAAGAAGTGAATGGTGACATGTTTACAGCATACCAGACTGTATTTGAAGGGCTTGGATGTGTTCCAGGAAAACAAACCATGAAAATGAACTTGAATGTTATACTAGTAGGAAAGTATTGGAGAAGCTAATGGTGACATTACAAAGCGAAGTAAAAAAAACAGCTAAGACGTATTGGAGTACAGCAAATTAGAGAGAAAGAGCGAGAACATATAAATGGCAGAGACTTAATGGCAATTGCTGGTAGATCTGAAAGGACTGAGATAACAGCATGTTTGGGTCCTTGAAATCTGACTGTGGCTACAAGACAAGAAGTTTATTGAGCAAATATTACTGGAGAAAGAAAAAGCAATAGAGAATGTAAAACTATTTATACAACTATGAACTAGCAGTAGTTTCAGTAATTTCTGCTGGCCAATAAAACAGAAGTAGAAAAGAATTTAAAATTAAAGATTTTTGACAAGTGTTTTAGAAAAGTCAGGTCAGCTGGTCAACCATTTGTTATGCAAGAAATAGATATACATCTTAGTGTGCAATGACAGAACTTTACAGACTAGATTGCCTTAGACCAAGAGAGGCAATATAAGAGAAAATCTTTCAAAAGATTAAACCTTTTAGTCATAATTTGACATAACAAAGTTTGCAATCAGATATTACCTGTAAAAAACATCTCAAAGTGCATTTGGCAGCAAGCAATATCATAGAATCATCACAGAATCATAGAATCATCTGGGCCGGAAGGGACCTTCAAAGGTCATCTAGTCTGACCCCCCTGCAGTCAGCAGGGACACCCCCAACTAGACCAGGCTGCCCAGGGCCTCGTTGAGCCTCCCCTTGGATATCTCCAGGGAAAGGGCCTCAACCACCTTCCTGGGCAACATGTTCCAGTGCTCCACTACCCTCATTGTAAAGAACTTATTCCTAATATCCAATCTAAATCTGCTTTTCTTCAATTTAAACCCATTGCCTCTCATCCTGTCACTACAGGTCTTTGTAAATAGACTCTCCCCAGCCTTCCTGTAGGCCCCTGTAGGTACTGGAAGGCTGCTATTAGGTCTCCCCGGAGCCTCCCCTTCTCCAGGCTGAACAACCCCAGCTCCCTCAGCCTGTCCTCATAGCAGAGGTGCTCCAACCCCCTGATCATTTTTNTAACAACATCACACAGCTTGGTGTCATCTGCAAACTTGCTGATGTTGCTCTCAATCCCTCTGTCTGTACCATTGATAAAAAATGTTAAACAGTACTGGTCCCAGCACAGGCCCCTGAGGGACAGCACTTGTCACTGCTCTCCATCTGGATTTAAAGCCATTGATAACCACCTTCTAGATTTGATGATCTAGCCAATTCCTTATTCACTGAACAGTCCACCCATCAAATCCATATCTCTCCAATTTGGCAAGCAGGATGTCACGGGGGACCATGTCAAAGGCCTTACAAAAGTCCAGATAGATCACATCCATAGGTCGTCTCCTTTCTAGTGACATAGTCACTCCATCATAGAAGGCCACTAGATTAGTCAGGTAATATCTATTTTTGCAAAGACATTTTGAAATACTTAACACTTTGGAAAAGTTTTACAATTAAGAAGCTGCACTGCAGTTATTAGTGATACCATTCCAGTCTATTCTGGAGACAAGTATAAGAGTTTATCAAAATGTCAGAGCATGAGAAAGTAGAGGAGGTACTAATACTTCTTTCTTTTTAGACAGTTGAATACAAAGAGGTTTTTGGTTTATTTCGTCAGATTTCCTATTAAGCCAAACTTTCTAATAGTGTAAACCATGTCTTTACTAATATTTTACAAATAGGCTGCTTATTGCTTAGTGCTTGCAATGCATATGCAGCACAATTACTCCAACAACAAATCCTGAAAAAGAAAGGAAAATATCATGTGTTGTGTTTGGCTCAAGTCAACTTCATCAGTACACCTGTAAGAAAGACATGAATGAAGAAACGAACTCAAGGCACTTGGGGCCACTTTTAGAAACACTTTGCTAAGCAATGCTTTACCAACAATATAAAGAAAGAAAGCTACCACTACAAAATACTAAATAAAAGCTTAATATAAGCCATGAAAGTGTTAAAAAGTAGCAGAAGTCTTTCTCAGTGCATATTTGCATTATGGAAGTCAAATCATAGACACAATATGTGTGAACAGTCAGGACTTACTGTGATATGTTTCATATCACCATGACTTGTCTGTGATCTTTGGTTCCCCTTGATGTTTACTTTTGTGATGGAGAGCAGACATTGGCCTTGTACCACTTCAGTCACAACAAATTCTAAAACATTGCAGAGGCTGACATACATCACATCTTAAAATGCTGCTCCTTGACAATATTTTAAAATGGTTGTTTTAGTAGAGTTTCACAGGAGTAAGAAGTAACTGAGCCACCTCAGTGGGCTGATCTTCCAGTTCACTTTCATAGAGACTGTCCAGTGAGGACACACTTGTATTTTTCATTATATAGCATTAACACACTTTTGTACATGGAAGGAAAAGCATGAAAGGTTAGCAGTTCAGGGGCTGTTACTTTGCTCGTGGTAGAAGTGAATAACTAGACATACTCCAAGACACTATTAACTGATTCACTGCTGTTCTCTACAATCTCTCCATGCTTTTTCTCTCCATGATCCTAAAATCGTCCTAGATTTCACTTTGAAGTTCTGTCATCCTACTCAAGTGAAATATACCACTCCAGTGCTATCTGTACCATGCTATACAAATTACTAGGATATGCATTAAAACTTTAAAACTGTATTCTGTGTTGGTCCACATCAAAGGCTGTAGCACAAATAACCACTCCAGTTGCTTCATTAATTTTCCTCTTTAATCCTTTATCAGTTTGGGATTTAATATTAAACAAAGCCAAATTTCTACCCTCCTCTGCAGAGGTGACCCCAGATCACGGATTTGCCCCAGTATGTACAGAATTTTCAATAAGCCTTCATTTCTTTCCTTTGCTATCAACTTCACTTTACTGTTATGTCATAAAATAATGCCTGCTTGCCAGGTTCATGATGTCATTTTCCAGGACTGTTCAGTTTTATAATATCACTTCACACTGTATCTCTGAGTTTAACCTACTGTAAGGCAGCAGTTTGGCAACATCTTTATGGGACTGATATGCAATAATGCAGAAGTTTCAGCAAGAGTGATGGGACAAAGTGCCTACAACAATGATATTAATGATCTCACTAATATATTTATTAGTCAGTGTGTAGAGTCAAAATGAGAATTGATTTATCTGTATTATCACTTCCTCCATCAACCTTGTTCTACTGCAAAGCAAAATGTCAGATTTGCTAAAGGAAACTAGTGTTACTGAGCAGGAATGATGTACTCTCACTTTCTCTCCAGTATTTTGGGTTACAAATAACATGGTACTCAAGAACTTGACAGTCCCAGGAGGAAAACTGCAAGATATCAAGGGTAAAGTTTCAAGATCATGTATATGACAAAGGAGACTAATCCCTTCCTAATCCATGTAGGTACTTTTGAAAAAGGCCACTCTATCTTCATATGATTTTTATATGCCAAAGCAGCTCAGGTAACTTTATGCAGACTTGTGCTCCACCTCTTTTTTTTTTACTGTATCTGGAAGTCAAATGTGTTGGCCAAAGTTTCTAGAAGGATATACATAATACTGTCTCTGATACCTGATATTTCTCCTCTAATTTTCACCTGATAACAATTCATTAAATTGCTGCTTACATTCTTTTTCTTTGGGGAATAAAGCTAGTAAGAACTAAAATACAGTCTGTAAAATTATTCTAAAGTAATTAGTTAAAAATTATCTGTTGCCTTTTTAAAAATATTTCTTAGTCTCAGAAGGTTAACGGTGTCATACTGAATTGAGACATAGAGTGATTGTATCAATATTAATACGTTCAATTTAAGTGCCACTGGCTCCAATATAGTTTTGACACCATGCAACCTGACTAATAAAATAAAAACTAATCTTAAAAATAATTTACCTCCTGGAGACCTTAAAATGGATTTTACTAATGAAAAACTAACATGGATTTTTCCTGGTAGGTGAAGCAAATGAGATTGTGGAAGCTTGCGTATGCTCACAAGGGCAAAACAAAATATCAAATAAGATTTTCTACCCAATTAAAATTAATTGTGAACATTGTCCATCAGTGTTTATACACAAAGGTTTACTACTGCAGCCTAAGCAAAACAAAAATTTTTTATATAGCAACATGGTCATTAACAATTGTACTCACCAGAACTGTTCTTTAATGACCAATGAATCTGTCTAAATCCATAAAAGAAAAAAGCTCACTATTTTTTTTCAGCTGGTGGATAAGTAAGGCTAATCATTCAGTGAACTCTGTAGAAGTGCCCGATACAGATCCCAGCCTGACTTTGCCAGCACAAAGTACTAATTAAGCCATAGGTAGAAATATCTACCTTCACAGAGGTCCTTTTAAAATTATGGCTTAATTTACTTTGCTAATATTTTAGTAGGGGTTTATATTACAAAATGATTTTCAGGGAACTGAACCAGGCAATCTATCAGAGTCCTTTAAAGGACAAAAGGGCAAGGTCTACTGACTTCTAAGTATTAGCACGTTATGCAGGTGGCTTCTGCATAACAAGGAAACAAGTCTGACACAGGTAAAATAAAATACATGATATATATTGTATATGACATAGGACCACAAATGTATTTTATTTTAAACCCACAAGATCATGATAAGTGGGATAAAATCCCAAACAGGAAGCAAAGTTTCAGGGTTTGGTTTTTACAATTGCTTGCATACATGAAGTTAAATATTTAAATCTCCATTAAAATGTTAGAGTCAAAATGGATTTCTTTGCAGGAGGGTAAAGCCGCTTTTTAAAACAGTTTTCACACTTCCGAACAAAATGAAAGGCATGTTACAGGGACTAAATGTCTAACATGAAAAGATGCAGATTGGAAGGGTGGTCTGTGAGATGGGTAGGAAATTGGCTAACAAGTTGCACTCAAGAGGGTGGTGATCAACAGTTTTCAGTCAGGCTGACAAGTTGTTACAGCTGGGGTCCCCCAGCGCAGGTTGATACTGGGCCCCACATTGCTCAGATTCTCTGGATGATAGGTTTGAAAGCACCCTTACCAACTTTGCTGGTGACACCAAACTGAGCGATGAGTTGGACTTGTCAAAAGAGAGAGCCATCTTGCAGAGAAATCTGGATGGGCTGGAAGAGCAGGTTAGGTAGAACTGTGTGCAGTTTAACAAACACAAGTGCAAAGTCCTGTACCTAGGAAGACATAACCAAAAAGCCCAGTACAGCCTAGGACTGAGGCTTGGGGAGCAGCCTTTCTGAAAGGGACCTGTGGGTTCTGGTGGACAACAAGCTGAAGATAGATCAGCAAGGTGTTACTGCAGCAAAAAAGGCAAATGAGACCCTGGGCTGCAATCCCAGTACCATTACTAGCACAGATAGAGACACGATCATCCCACTTTTCTCAGAGTTTGTCAGGCCACACCTGGAGTATTGTGTCCAGTTCTCATCCTCACAATTCAAGAAAATCATGGACAGACTGGAAAGGGTACAAAGGAGGACCACAAAGACGATCAAACCATTGAAGAACCTGACCTTTGAGAAAAGATGGAAGGAGTTAAGTTTTTTCTCCCTGGAAAAGACAAGGCTCATGGAGGGCCTCTTTACAGTATTCCAGTACTTAAAGAGCAGCTACAAAAGAGACAGAGGTTGTCCTTTCACAAGGCTACACATGGAAAAGACAAGGGGCAATGTGTACAAGGCACGCTGGGAGAAGTTTCATCTCAATATAAGCATGCAATTTTTTCCACTGATAACAATCATTCTCCAGAATAACCTCCTCAGGGATGTAGCAGAATGCTCATTACTTGAGGTTTTTCAAATTCTGTCGGTCAGGGTGCTGGATAGTCTAATATTGGCTCCCTTTCCTATGATAGGTGGGACTAGACGATCTTTCAAGTTCCTTTTCAATGTGGGCTATTCTATTATTCTATGATTTTATGAACCTTTCACAATAAGACTTAACAATTTTTGTCTACATGATTTCCTGTCAGATAATCATTAAGTAGAATCTACAAATTAAAAGCATGTGAAAAAAAAAAGAAGCAATGGTTCTACTTTTAGAGGCAAGCAAAGGCTAAAAAGTTGTGGCTGCCAAAGTCTGTCAAGTATTTCTTCATGCAGTGTTACAGATTGCTTGCACTAAAATAAAGTGGAAGAGACACTGTCACATCATGAGAAGTCTGTCTCAGTTGGAAAGCTGTAACTGATGTCCCAGAAGTGACAAAGAACAGGTTTCTGAACAACCTCTCAGCTTTAACTGAATATATGGCCACTTCCCAGAATCTTTAAAACAAACCTGAACATGCTATTCTGAAGGTGGGCTTTGTACTGAAGCAGACTGGTCATGCCTTTACATGGTCAAAGGTAACTTTTTTTTATTCACTCCTATCTTCCCGTTACCTGATCATGCATTAATTCCTTTTCATCAAAATGCCAGGTTAGATGTCTGCTCTCTCTCTATGTCCACCTCACAGGAGTCAAGTAAGTCAAGTTTGGCACTGAAATCCCAGACCAGTCATTTTCTGTTAGAATGTGTAATTTTTGTTATTAGCATATTTTCAAGCCGAAGCTAAATTCTTCTGACACTGATACTGCAGGTTTAGACACAGGGAGGATGCTTGTAGCCACAGAGTACCAGATGAAAGATTGTGAATGGTTCCTGAAAGACTGAGTCTGCTGCCTAGCAAGGTACTTGCTTGTCTTTCAGTTACTGAGGATCAGAATTGCTGGACGTAAATCACTGGCTAATTTAGATCATATGGGAAAAATATGAAGTTGATAAAAGTGGTCACCTGATGATGATTTGAGAGAAACATAATTATACAAGATACATAAAAGACTGAGCCCTTTGCTAACATCAGCCTTTGCTTTGCACTCAAACATTTCACCTCTGTGACTATCCTTTCATGTTAAATTGGAAAGCTCTGCTGGTATTACAATTTTGTTTATTATAGACCAGATTAGGTAAATAGCTTGTAGCTGTATCTTGCTATTTGCCATCTGAAATGTGACCTTCAGAATTCTTGGTTCCTCTGCCAGAAACAGAAAAAAGAGCTCTGAATGATTTCCAGAGAGATTTAGAAGGAGTGAATCCAAACCTGAATTATGATCCTTGTAAAACACTGTATATGGTAAGTGCACTGCACATTTATAGGTCTTCCAGTCCTTTGGAATGGTATTGAAACAGAGAAATTTGGACATCAGATCTCCTGAGAAATCTCTCAGCTCAGACTACCCTCTTAAAGTCCTAAAGATGTGTCAAATACACATTCCGTAAAATTGAAGGGGGTTTAATTTGCGTTCTTTCCACTTCCCACCTACTCCTCTTAATAAAAATACTTAAAAATGTTTTAATAAATTTAAAAATATCTTCTTTCTTCCTTTTTTCTCTTTCTCTTTCCTTCCTTCCTTCCTTCCTTCCTTCCTTCCTTCCTTCCTTCC
>VXBJ01000851.1:0-28033 GCA_013400055.1 Nycticryphes semicollaris
ATGCCTAAAGCCCCAGCAGGGAAGGGTGACTTGACTGCTTATATTTTCCCCAAACTGGATGTGTGTGGGGTGTGCATGCCGATTCAGTGGCAAACTACAAGCTGGACCAACAAGGGAGTAGGACAGGGTTGTTAGTTGGGTGGAGGGTCCATGCTACTCTTCCAGGGGACTCATGAGTGTGGGGTGTCTGTGGAACAAGAATGTGAACACTGAGTGTGTGTAGCAAGCACCCACCAGGAGCAGTTGTTGAATCAGGGACCTAGGGGGCAGCTAAGGGGGGTTGGTATCTGAGTAGGGGTGCTGGGTGGGCAGAGGGGCCATGCTGATACTCAGGGGATCCACAAATTTGCACATGCTTGTGAACCAGGACAGTGTGATGTGTGTGCTACATGAATGACCTTCTGTCTCTGCCACCCTGAGAGAAGGAGGAGACATGGCTGGCTGTGCCTGTATCTGCTGAGAATCCTGGATGTGGGTGCTGCTGGAATCAGTGCCTGGTGTGTGGCCAACTGTGTGACCAGCTGCGTCTGCACATGCATGTGTGGTGCATATGGGAAACCAGCATCTGCCCCTGACATCCTGGAATGGAGACTCTCAGGTACACGGGGCTGCAGTCCAGCATCCAGGCAGGAAAGAATCCCCATACTCTACAGCTGTTGAAGGTGGCGGTCATTTATAAGATCCCTTAACAGGAACAATACATAATCTCGGTATTTCTTATACTTATGATTACAGAGTTTCTGTTGCCAAAATAGGGAATATTTTATCTCCATTTCACAACTATAATACTGGAAGTCAGCTTTGCTTCTTTTGTAATCTATCAATATACTAAACCATCTCATGGAAATACAGATACATTTTTATATTGGCTAATTGCCCAACTCCAAATTAGAGGCTCAGATGTAGCTGCCACTTAGATTGGACTTTCCAAGTAAGCTTTTCATAATAACACAAACTAAACTTATTTTACCAAGAAGTTCTATTTAAGGTAAAAAATATTCAGCAACATTCTTAATTATGAAACAGAAAGGAGCTGCCAACGATTTTAAGTGATCAATAAATTAGCCAGCTTAAATTTTATTCATCATTATTCAGGTTCAAGTAACGGAAGGATCTCTACAATGTACTTCTGTCTGCCAGTGTAATGGTGACATAAGTTCAAAACTCACAAGAGTTCTTTTTGATTTCCTTTAATTATGAGACAAATTATCTCATAAATCACTAGGAAAAAGACGAGGAGACGTTAATTAATTCTGTAAAAAAGATATATAAAAAAGCAACTTAAGAGTATATAACATGAAGACAAATGATAAATTTTGCTAGAGCTTTTCCATGTGCTGTGTGTCTTCTTTAGTAACCTGCCTTGTTTGGACTAACCTGGTGGCAAATGGCTCAGATTAGCCTATAGGGTTAATGCACTCTAAAGGCTAGAGCAATGAAGAATCCTGGATGCATCATATTTCTAACTGTGCTGTTATATATGTAACAATATAGGGTAAATTCTTAAATTAATTCTGAGCAATCTCTTTGCAGTTCATAAATGTCTTATGCCACAGATACCAATGACGTTATCACAGAATCATCGAAAGGGTTGAAAGGGACCTTTAAAGGTCATCTAGTCCAACCCCCTCACAATGAACAGGAACACCTTCAGCTAGGTCAGGTTGCTCAGAGCCCTGTCCATTCTGACCTTGAATGTTTCAAGGAAGGGGACATCTCCCACCTCTCTGGCCAGTGTTGCACCACCCTCTTGTAAAAAAAAAAAATAATAAATTCTTCCTTATATCTAGTCTTAATCTTCACTCTTTTAATTTAAAAACATTACCCTTTGTCTTGTTGCAACAGGCCCTGCTAAAAAGTCTGTCTCCATCTTTCTTATAAGTCCCCTTTAAGTACTGAAAAGCTACAATAAGGTCTACCCAGACCCTTCTCTTTTCCAGGGTGAATAAACTCAGCTCTATCAGCCTGTGCTCCTGCATAGGAGAGGTGTTCCATCCCTCTGATCATTATCTAAAACCAGTTCAACAATGGCATTGAGATATTTAATTCCTCTTTGCAAGCAATGGAATGTGAAGAATTACAAAACTCTGTACTTCTGTGGATCTGTTTCCAGATGATAAAGTTCTATTGTGAAAGGGTATCTCATGGTTGCCTTAAATTCAAGCACCTGCAAACTAGGTTCAGAGTTTCTTGGACAGTATTTCTGTGAATATGAATTATTTCAGCAGAAGTGAAGATATTATCTCCACTCTTTTCTTACACAGTCATTTACTACTCACTCAAGTTGCAGCAGGCTCAGAGGATTTGTATGATATCTGACCTTCCAGTTGGTTACACAGGGATGAAATAAACTATAGGCTATTCTGACGTATTCATTTTTCAGGCCATCTATAACTGGTAAAAAAATAAGAACATGGTTAGGGCACCCAACCTGTTAGGAAAAAAAGAATTTGTTTTCTCAATAACAAATTAGTCTAAAAAAAAATTGACATACTAAGCCAAAATCAGACACTTTCTGATGCACCCAAACAGATAATCAATCCATAGAAAGTAAAAAAAACCAAACCAAACCCAAACAAAAAACTACAAGAATGGATATTGAGACTCTTCTGGAAGTCAAACACTCCATTACTTGAAAAACTTATAGACAATTGACTCTGGCTCTGCTGAATCCTATGTTAGTATTCTTCCACTATAGGGACATAGGTAAAGGAAAAACTTTCAAACCCCTCTTTCTCCATTTTCAGGTGTTGCATTTTCAGTATTTTGCCCTGTATGTATTCTTTATATCAAGAACATGTGTTTGTAATAATTAGATTTTGAATTATATTTCTACGTTTTTGAATAAATAAATACATGAGTCACACACTGTCTTCTTTAAACAATTTTAGAAATTACCATTTCAATGAACAAACATTTAATTTTACTTCTTTTTTTTTTTTTTTGCTTCTATCCCTAGACATTTTAATCTTCACTAGAAAGGAAGACATGGTAATAGCTGAGAGAAACTGTTTTCCCTACTGCTAATTTGGTAAAATATAATAATATAATTTACCCTATTCCCGTGTCCCTCACATGTAAAATCATTGCATATGGGGTTAATTGTAAATATCGTTATTAACTCTTTTTGCTTGTTTGCTTGTTTTCCCCTCAAATACATTCAGATGAATTTATACATTTGAATGTATACATTATGTATACATTTATACATTATATAGATGCATTTAGATTTTCAGTATAAAGACAAATGAACAATAACAATCCTCAGTCCCCAAATATATTTAAAAATTAGTTTTACTCTGTAAGCAAAGTCACACTTACAGTACCTGACACACCTCAGTTGTTGACAGGAAAAAAACAACCCATCACTTGAAAATTCAGACCCTAAACATTTAGACCTGGCCACAGCTAGCAAAAATCCTACAGATACTGTTGGATGAATCTGTTATAAGGTAACCAGAAACTGGTTCCTCAGACAGCCATAAGCAAAACTGTATACAGACCACTGCAGAACAATGTGAGGAGATTGGATTTTCTGTGGAAAGGAACAAGAAGCTAGAATATAATTTTGCACGTCTTGTGTAATCTTTCTGCACATGTATCAGACATTTGCACCAGCTACGTGAAGACCTGTGGTTCTCTGCACCAAAGCCTGCTTTAGCTCTCAGGATTTTATCATCCAATAAAGTAATTGCAGTCTATCACTAAAACTCAGATTGAATCAGGTCGTTGGAAATGGTTGGATTTTCTTCAGGTTCTCCTTTAATTAGTTCTGTAAGAAAATTATTCTTACTTACAGATAAAGTGCACCGAGTAGCTGATGTGATTCTATAATGTGAATATTATGCAAAGTAAAAAGCCATCTAATAAGATACAGAGGACCCATGTATTTTCTTTCTTCTTTTCGCTGCAGGAACATACTTGTGAACATCTTACTGAGATGTCTTTGAATATTCACTGTTTCTAAAGTTAGTCACTGTCTAACACTTGTAGATTCAGATGATTTAATATTACCTATTTGAAATTTTTATAGCTATTAGTAATAAGTGTTGCAGGAATACCTGGAAATCTTAGAATTAGACAAGATAATAACAAGTTGGCTTTATTGCCCTCAATTTTAGATACCACAACTGATACCTAAACTAGTGACTTTAGGTTTCCCTTTCTGTTGATGGAGATTAATAGGCTTCCTCAGTATGCGATTCCTATCTGTACCTTATTGTAGGAGTTTACAATTATATTATCACCCTCTGAAAAGAATGTATTTCTCTTCACTATGAAGCAGAATTGTGATAACTACCTTAGATATGGATGTTGACATGGTAAATATCTGCATTTAGTCAGATGAATATCAGTCATAAAAATGGAAGTTCTTGCCCCAACAAATTTACTATCTGAATAAGAAAGGAAGAAATGGAGATTCAGAGAAATTCAATTAGTTTTCACAAAATCAGAACATAAAATTAATATCTCATGAGTCCTACTAAAATGTTTTAGACAGAAGACTCTGTCTGCTTAACTTTTTAGTATGCATTTGTTCTTTCAAAGCTCTTCTCTTTAGCACCCTGGAAAGGTCCTCACACTACACTGCTGTGTTGATGACCGTTTTTCTTTGTTTTCTTTTCTAACGTATTTCCACTGTACTAAAAATGCTGTTTGATTCACTTCTACATAGAGACCTCATAAAAAATTGAAAGGCTTCAATAATTTTAAATCATTCTACATTGCACATAGAGATTTAAATTTCAGTGCTAATTTTTTTATTAGCACTTTAATTTGGAAGGTACTAGGCTTCTACAAGATTTAAAATTATTGGAGCATTTCAAATTTTTATAAGCTTCCCAGTAACTATGTGACTATGGTTCTGGGCTTGTAAAGTGTAACACAATTTATATTTAATCTAAATTATTTAAGTGCTTCAGACTTCAGGGAGATTTTCAATCCTTCAAACTGGGATTCACGTTCAGAGACTAGAGCAATCTTATAATGCAAAGTGCTTTCATCATTTTAAAGACCTGTGGGCAGCATTCAGAACAAACCCTTTTTATTGTCAGTTTGTTAATTTAAATTATTTGTTTTCATCTCCAGTGTCTGGAGAGGAAACAAGTAAAATTAGAGCACAAAGGGAAGACAGTGTTTCTTCTAGAATGTTTAAGGTAACGATGAGTTTTCCCATTTAGATAGATGGTGAGGTGATGTGAATAACATTTTGCAATGTATGAAACTTGCTGTAAACTGTTACATGATCTATAGTCTCACCCATGCCCATGGGTATTAAATGTACTCTTTATCTTAAAAGATTAAAACCATTTTTTAGATAAAACTTTTTATATATACCTTGCATTTTCACTCTTGCTGAAGACTTTGTTACACTTAGAGAGGAACCAAAATGTGTTGAATTGTGGTTTTGTTTAGTTTTAGTCTAGTGTGAACTTACTAACTTCCTGGAAAATCAAAAAGTGATATGTCATTTCTGTAGCCATTTTTGCCCTACAATTAACAAAATATTATGAAATTGAATACATGGGTTTCTGATTCATACAATTCTGTGAAGCAAAATTGCAAAGACCATTATTGAATGCCTAGGGAAGAATTCTGCTAGCATCACCACTAATTATGGAAGTGAGATGTCTCCACCCATCTAACACACAATTCTACTGTACTTTTCTATCATTCTGACAGTTATTTTTCTCTTTCAGGAGCATAATTTGCCATTCAGGTTGCCCTGTCAAAGTAATCGCATCACTAATTTTGCAGGAATGATATTTCAGAATCAGTTTGAGCAAAAATTATATTAAATCTTTGGTACCTATGTTAATCAATATGTGTCAAGAACTGTTGAATGGTTGTCAAATTCTATAATGAATCACAGACTAGAAACTCATGAACTAGACGGGAAAGTGCCCTCTGATCCTGTGGTGTGGTGGGTCAGATACAACCAGCTGGTGGAAAGTCATGTAACTTGTATCACTCTAACCCAGAAAGAGCTTTAGATATATGTATATTGAGTCACCAAAGCACTGGAAGATCAAAGATGGTTATTTTGAGGTGAAATTAGGTAACAAAGCCAATGTCTGCCCCTTTCAAAAATGAGCAGTAGCCTTCTGTTTAGATAGAAGGAGCTTATTGTATATCACAGGTAAAGCTTATCTACCCTTGCCTGACTCAGATGTACATAGGACATGTGGAAAACAAAGCTGTTGATCATGCAAAGTGGAAGTTGATAACTTAACAGGTCATGGCTTCCCAATCCTTCTCTATTAATGACATGAAGGGAAAAAGAAATAGGGAAAAAGAAATAAAAACAAAATACATTGACTTATGGAGGAGTATGATAAGGTCTTGTCTTTGCAAACTTTAGGGTCACGTACACTGTTTTACTGTAAGCACTTTAGTTGCTTTTGTGTGCAAAGTAGTGATTAATTTGGTTTAATGACAAACATTAAACTGTGTTTATAGCTGTGTTCTTTTCTTAGAGTGGCATAAACCACCTGGAGAATACTACAAAATCTCACTTACAGAATCAAGGCCAGGTTCTCATCTGATTTAAATTTAAATTTAATTTTTGTTTACTAATGCTAGTTTATATCATCATCAGTATGTATCAGAATCTCCATTAAGTCACTGTTTTGATTAAAATTTATTTAAATGAAGACAAGACCACTAACTGTGATAATTATTCAATACTAATTACTGTATGAAGTCTGCAACAAAAATACTACTAATAATAATTCAAAAGAATCTTCCTGGCAAATTCACATAATAAGGGACAATCCCTGTCTCAGGTTTCCTGCACTGGCTATGCCCGATGGATCGTTAATGATGTCTGTGGCCAAAGTGAACTGAAAGGGTTTTTATGAGTTATATCAGGGATCAAAAATTATCTGTGAGGGATCTACCAGTTTTGCACAAAACTGAGAGAAAGGACAAAAGTAAATTTTTAAAATAAAAGGCAGAGAGCCTAAAACAGAAGTTGAGAATAAAAGTTATGCTAATTTGTTCACACACACAAAACCAGCTGCAGTTTATGCTACATATTCACCTTAAGACTTGGAATACAGTTTTTTTCAGGATTCTAATAGTATCATTTAAGTAATAATAAACTGAAAAAACCCTCCAACAAACAAACAAATAAATAAATAATAATTAAAAAATATAATTAATAAAACAAGTCCTTGTTCCCAAGCATGTTCTTCATTCACAGAAAGGAAATGAGAAATGGTAGGTAGGAAAAAATCCTGTTCTATCACCATACCAATCCTATTGCCAAAAGGGTGCTGCTTGATGTAATGTTTTTCTTACTAACAAGAACTTCTTTCCATCTTCCATCTCTCAATGTTTCACGTTAGCCAGAGGACAACATTTACAACTGCCATAGCTGTACTAAGAATTGATAAAATGATGCAGATTACCTAAGTATGCATGTATATATGCAAAAAGTGTTTGTATGCATATAAAATATTTCAAATTCCTACATTTATTAATAAATGTTGCCTGTTATAGTTTGAAGGATGACTAACTTATTATTATGAGTAGTAGTATTACTACCATTATTCAAATTTGCATCTTTTTTTTTTTTTTCATTGATTTCTATTCATAATCACAGTCACTGTTTTAGCTGCATCTATAGCAATTTTTTTTGGTAAAAGTCTTTGATTGCATTTATGAGGAAAAATGCCTCTTTGAGAAGAAATTGTAATCAACAGATACACATATTGTATAAAACTTCCATTGAACAGATTTTTCTCAGATTATTATCTAGCAGATGAACTGTTTGGGGATTGCTTCTAACAAATTTAAATTAAATGGCTATTTCAGAAGACTTTGGTTTTTTGGGAGGAGAAAAAAAAAAAAAAGCCAAAGAAGAAATATATAGAAATATTTGCTATTTTTTTTCACAAAAGCAGAAATAAACCCATTTTTATTTTATTTTTGTGCTCAATAAAACCTCAAAAAATTCTACTACAGCTAGGAAGGAAAATAATAGGAAAATACTTCCCAGACATTTTCATTATACATCCTTGTATTGTTATAAGAAATGTCCTTCCTGAAGTCTAATTATCTAATACTCAATCAAGCAAAATAACAAATGCAATCAACGTTCATTGTGGTAACCAAAAATTTCAATCAATATTAAACTCAGGGTGGTAATTACAGAACAAACAGCCCTTTAAAACCTTGCAATCCACACTGTAAAATACTTGTTTACAGTTAGAGTTTAACTTTTCTAAACATTTAAAATTCTTTATGCTTATTAATTCATCTTTAGTGATACTTCTGTTCCTTTTCTTTCTGAACTTCCAGTAATATTGTAAAACCCAGCATGTGCTACAGTACAGTAACAGCAGATTACCTCAGAGAGAAAGTTCTGCTGCACAGAATGTGACAAGATCTCAAGTTTTTCCTTTTGGATCCCCCTGAAAATGTTGTAATGCTGAAATTACAGTTATTGACTGGGAATTAACAGTACAACTTATTATCCAAAAAATGTGCATTTTTATTTTCCTTTATTTCCATAGTTCTTTCAGTTGTGAGATATTCAGTTTTTTCTCTGCCAAATGTTTTCTGTATAACAATTTTTAATTTTTAATAATAAGGTTTTTCAACTGAACAGAATTTGAAAACCTTGCTTTTCTGCCCTCTGTAGTGTGATTTAAATCTCTAATACCAAATCTTCTCTGCCAGTGACCCTCTGTATACTGCTGTGAATGCAGCCACAACCCTAGTTTTCCATTTGGTTATTTTATATGAGATTAAAATTACTGTAGGTTTCTAGGCCAGTTCTGCAGTAGAACCCAACTATTGGTCTCCCTGCAATCTGCTTGACAAGGTAGGAGATCTTCAGCAGGAAGCTGTAAAACTGCAGTCCATTGTGTCTTCAAGGAAGAAATCCTCCTTCTACAATAATGCCTTTTTTTTATACCACAGTCACTACATCTCTTAGTCCTAGTAAGTCAAATTTAGAAACTGCTACCTCCAAACATCCTGTAGTCCCCCGATGTATTTACCTGACAGGGTATCTGATATATTAAGAAATATGAAAAGCTGCATTCCCTTTTTCTGTATAAACAATAGTTTGCTGGAGGATTGTGTGGTCTGCACTAAGGAGTACCAAGAGAACTGCTGAACACTGTGACTCTATTGTTTATATACACATATCGCTAAATGCTTTGGANAGCAATCTTCCAATCAATTTATATTAAATGCTTAAGAGCTAGCATTGGTCATGGGCCATTCCCAATAGAGAAATTAAGGGAGTCTGTACTTTCTCTGGAGAATTTAATAGTACAGATACCAGCTGCTCAGAATCAGCTGATGTGACTCAGAGAATGGGCCTTGACTCTTTTAATATACTAATTTAATTTATCTCAGTGTCCCTCCAGACACTTTTTTATTTTTGATTCTTTGAGTTGTGGTTTTCAACTTATATGTTATAAAGAATTATGCATAGACCTTCTCTATAAAACTGAGGGATTTAATTTGATGGGAAAACTGTGTTCTGAGTCAGGATGACTACCCAAACATTTGTCCAACCATTGTTTCCACCCTTCAACAGAGCTAAAATGCAGGCAGCCAGACATAGACTATTCTCTCCCCACCCCCTACCCCTTCCTGGTATATTTATCTTTGAAAATAATCACCTCATCAGGATTTGAAAAGTTTTAAATGTTGGTAAATGTTCATACATGTTGTGATGTTGGTCTAATGTTAACAATGACTTCAAAACTCATGGTCCTAATCAGGAATATTGCTCAGTTCTGCAGGGTCCAGAATCTCCAGTCAAGATTTGTGATATTAGAGAGGTTGGGAAGTGCTATAATACTAGACTTGTAGATCTTACTTCAACAGTGTAAATCATTCTGGAGATGCGTGCATCAGAAGCAATCAGAAGAAGATAAAGAAGAGTGTGGCTGAAAAACAAAGTTTCTTCTGAACTATAGTGTTTCTGCTGTCCCTTTCCTCTGTGGAAAAGAGTCAGAGTAGGGTAAAACCTTTTGTTTGTTTTACAATGCAAATAATGAAATTCATATTTAATTTACTCAAAAGTATTTTGGAAGGAAGAGTTCATTCAATTGTCAAACATTTACCAGCTTCTGTATACATCACATCTGCAGCAGTTCATAAATTAATGATTTAATATTAAATCTGCTCTCTGGATGGCTAGGCCCAAATTGTTACAATCATTTATATGGATGGATTTTGTATATACTATTCTAATTAAACACTTGGCATTAGGATCTATGTGGTTCTGCTACACAGATGTCTGGGAGGGACACTGAATATGAAGAGGAGCTGAGCAGGAAAAGGAGCAATAGGGTACAGAAGATAAGTGTGACCATGGATGCTGGAAACTGCATAAACTCATGCCCATCAGCTCCAGGAGTTTCTCACTTACTGGCTCCAATGGGTTAGCGGGAAGTATCCTGGGAAACTTCTCTCACCCTCACTGTCCTGGGAATCTGTCCAGAAATTTTCCTGGCTCCTCAATTGCTGTGGATTTGAGCCTAATTTTATTTCTTAAAATCCAGCACCCTTCTACCATTGTGCTTTGTGAACTCATTATTTCTCTTGATCCAACCAGTTCTTTGTGGCTGGTTCCACATTTCAGTATCTTTGTCACATTTTCAATCAGTTCCTCTCTATTTGCAAGTAGGTCAAGGATGGCTTCTCCTCTAGTTGGTGTATGGTCTTTGGTTTCTAAGAGATAATCCCTCTATAAATGGTATCTTGTGATTATGAGTACCTTGAGATTTGGTCCAGGAAATTTTCATTCCTGCAGGTCTCTAGTCATACACCATCTGTCATTTCTTCTTTGTTTTTAATTCCTTGCAACTTTACCTAAAAACTGTACTATTGCATTCGTTAGTAAGGATTTGTGTAGTTCTCGAATATGTAGGTCTGCAGTTTTCAAATGGCTTAAAGGAACCAGGCACCTATTTTTTGGTTGGTTTTGGTTTGATTTTTTTTTGTTTGTTTCCTTTTTCTTTAAGTTTGGGATAAATTACATCTATTCAGCAATGTTTGGCTATTTAAAATCCTAATAAGAATTCTTCTTCCAGATAACTTTTACTACATATAGACAGTGTTCTCTATAATATATTGGAATTCTAGTTGTGAGAATCATCAGACACACTTCTAATAAAACACATTATGCTATTGTAATATCATAACTTAATATTATTTTTGTGCCTTCCTGATGTCTTCTCTGTTTTGTTTTTGCAATTATCTATATTCCCAGAATTTTTTTCACCTTCTACTTTATAGAAATACTTATGCAGATCCAGTGTTTCATTAGCAATAATTTGGTATCTCAATATGTACCAGATGGAGTTAAGGGAAAGCTAATTTTCCCTCTTCTAACTGCTAACAGTAGTTTAACACTTTTTATAAGAAATGTACCAATTCTGAACTTAGGTTAACTAGTCATATGTCAAAATATGGTAAGTCGCAGCTCAGACTACTGCAACATGTAACACTTGCAGCTGTTAGCATTAATAATACAGAACACTGAGACAATTGCAATATCCTTTATGGTCCTCAGTAATATAAAGATGATGATAAGCAAATCTCTGACACAATTATTGTATCAGTCTGTAGTCGGTGAATACTAATATCATGTACTTTGACACAGGGCATCATGTCTGAACTGAAAAGCCATTAACAAAATTATAATATAAATAAAATGTGGAGTGAAAGGCTAATAACAAGTATGCCAGATGTTATACTCTGAAAACATAGAATATTTATGGACTGTTGCAGTCAGGTTCAATGGATGCTCTGGACACATGGAATGTTTGAGAAATACAGCATTGGAATATACTGAATTATACAGTATGATACAGATGTTTTCCACGGGATGCTGGTTACTGCATTCCTGACTAAGCACCGGAAACAAAATTGGAGTTTCAGTGATGGGAAAATGGGGACCTGACGCAAAATATACTACTGGTAAAACAGTATGCATCTTTTTACTGATGACTGAAAAAGAAGACTATTTTCATCTGATTCAAAAATTGAAAAAGATGGGAAGAAGACAATCTAAAGACACAGCTAAGCACTTTCATCCACTATCATTCTAGATCTACTAACTGACTTGTGGACTTAATCTGTCAATTTTCTACATGGTAAATAAGTATTAACTCTAATTTTTTACATGGTAAATAAGTATTAACTCTAAAATGTATGAAAAAGCTACTTAGTGCTTAAGTCTATATTTTTTTTGCTTGTGGTTTATCTCAAAGAATATGTGTTATTTGGAAAGCTGGCCGGTCCATAATTAACACTGAGAAGCAGACAATATGCCTATGTTTGTATTACAGATATTAAGCTAAAAGAAGTGACTAATGCAGTAATAAGAGGCCTGAAGTTTTGTACCTTGGTCTACATGGAAAGCATTCATTTCATCAGGAAAAACGATGACCAGAGACTTAGACCTAACTGTAGGTACCCCAAAGAGACCATGAATAAATGAGAGGGGCAAGTAACTTTGATCTTTATCAGTACTTCATTGTTTTTCCTCAAATTCTGAAATTCATTAATCTAAACCAAATGTTATTGGTTACTTTTAAGTTTTGGGAAGATTAGGAGAATCAAGAAGGCGGGATGGAAACCCAACCTGGAAAAGTGTGATATTTGGCTCCCATTTTAGAGAGTATATGCTTTTATCAAGCTCTGTTTCTTCTTTGGAAGATGAAGAATAATATTTTTTCATGCCATCAGCTAGTGCCACCAGCTGATGAGGTCCTGGTAGGCAAAAGAAACCTTTATGCACTACGCGGTTAAAAATTGGATTTACATATGACTCAGAGTAGTGTTCCCTGCTTCAGTGGTGTAGGCTTGACTAAATGAGCTTAAATATATCTATTTTTAACTGGTACAGAAAATCTGTAAGTAACTGATGAGTTGAGACCTGAACAGCTGGTTGCTTCCTAATCTCAGGACCACAGATACAAGATCAGGAGTTCAGGGTAAAGGCAAAGACTGTCAGGGACCTACTCAGTGCACTAACAGGCCTTACTCAATCCAACCAGCATAACCTGGGATCTCTATCCAATCCTTCTCAATGTGGGTATTCAGCTTAGCCTGGGGCCATCATCACCTACTGATTCTGTTTAAAGTATAAATGAATGCAGAACAAGGAAGGTGGGATTTTCTAAATTTGTACAGTCAATTTCCAGTTCTGCTCTTGGAGATGACTATTCTGGTCCATAGTATGAGGAAGGCACTATGCCTGAACTGTTTTTCATGGCTTTCCACTTTTCTGCCTGTTTTCTTAGATAAGCACTGCATGACATTCTCCTTTCTATTCACCGATTGCATATTTGCTTCTCACTACGTTCTTCAGTAGCTTTTTAGTTAAGATTAGAGAGCTTTTAATAACCATATCAGACCTCGTGTTGTTTAGGCTGGAGATGTGCAAATAAAATTATGTCTGAAAGGTAGATTTACTCCTCCAAGCATCAGGACCCAGTCTCTGTGTCACTTAGATTTTGTTAGAACAAAGCTGAACATCATAAGCATTTTCACATCCCCAGGACCAGAAAAAAGAATATTTTTAATATGCATGCACATTACACCATGCTACACATGTTAAAGGTTTAAATTTAATTTAATTTTTAATTTAAATTTAATTCAAATTTAAATTAATGTGCACGCAATTCTGACATAAGGAAATTAGTTATGAATATACTTGTATATATTTGAATGCTACTCCAAGCTTTACTATTACACAAAGGACAGGATGAAGCTCCAGACTGCAGGCATTTGTCTGTTACATGTCTGTATGTAGGTGTCAAAATTCCCATTACAAAAAGGGGCTCTACTGAATTGTTCACACATTTGTGTCTCATGCCATTTTACTTCTTTAACAGCATCCAGGACATCAGCATGGACCTATCAAATGTGACACAAGAATTACAGGAGACTTGCACACTTCTGGACCAGCAGATGGACGTCAATGGAGTGACCTAGACTGTGGGAAATAGCACTAGATGTCTGTACGTCAGCAGCTGATTCCCATTCCTTATTGTTAAAGTCAGTGAAGTCTTGACTGTTACTTTAATCAACACTGGATCACCACATGCACCTCACACATACATAACTTCTTTGTGAAGACCTAATTACAGGCAAATTGAATCCCACTCCTATTATCCTATCAATTGGTCCTCAAGTTGAGTACAGAATGACAAAGGTCATCTGGTCCAACCTCCCTGATCAAACCATGCCACCTAAAGCCAGTTACCCGGGACCATGTTGAGACAGCTTTTAAGTATCTACAAGGAGGGAGATTACACGACATGCCTGGGCAACTTCTGCTAGTGTGTGGTCACCTCCAGAGTGAAAAAGTACTTCCTGATGTTCAGATGAAACCTCCCTCAGTTCACGTTGTACTCATTTTCTCTTGTTCTGTCACTGGATACCACTGGAAAGAACTTGTCTTTATCTTCTTTACACCCTCCCTTCAGGTATTTCTATATATTAATAAGATCTCCCCTGAGTCTTCTCTTCTCCACACTGAGCAGTTCCAGATCTCTCAGCTTTTCTTCATAGGAGACATGCTCCAGTCCCTTCATTATCCTTGTGGCCTGCTTCTGGAGTCTCCAGTATGTCTATGTTTCTCTTGTGCTGAGTAGCCCATGTATCTCAGCTATATCAAATATGACCGTTAAATGAAAGTAACAGTAATTTTAAACTGGTATCTAGAAAGAGATGTTTTTATTGATATTAAAAAAATTCATGGGCACATATAAGTACAAGGTATTACTCAAAGTTTTCCTGTAGAGTTTCTAATAGGCAGGGTTTTTTTCATTAACAGTGTGAGGAGAGATTAAAAACAGGCAATTCAGCACTTCAGGTACTAATTGGAATAGAGAAATTAAGAACATGATTGCTTAAACATAGTTTTGGCACTATTTGGTATGCTTAGGGTATTTCAGATATTTACATGGGACAAACTTGAGACAATATGGAAGTTCATACCTGCCTTTCTGCCGCTAGAGAGGTTGACAGAAGACAGGTGAGAACCTTAGAGCATCTGAAATGGTGCTAGTTACTTAAGTAATTTATCTGCACGTGATTTCAACCAATAATGTTTAATCTTTCAAGTCTGATGTCTGAAATTGAAGCATCTTTCTAGTTTTATTGAGAAGTTTGTTTATGCTTCACTGACATTTTCTTGCTGCAAAGCAAATATCCTGACTTTGGGATTTTTTCCATATTTTGTCATTAACCAGTGTGACTATTTCTAATTATGTTTTCCTTGCAGTTATTGTATGTCATTTTACAAACAAACACAAAGAAACCCCGTGTAGTTTTGCATTCAGCTCACAGAGGTATAATCTGTTTCCTTTGCTGGAGGGAATCCTCAGTGATGTGCTGCCAATATTTTAACAAGAGACTCTCACAAATCATTCTTCCCTTAAGCCTAGGTTAAATCTGTGCATCAGGAGTATGTGTGCTCCAGAGAGGAATGGCAACAGAATCATTTGTTTCCAGTTTAATGTGAAAATGTGTTCTTATAAACATAACCAAGAAAGATGGGATCTTATTTGGCAAACAAACTGATATTAAGCTCTTGGAAACCTCTAGACTATGTTCTTTAGCAAAAACAAACTGATGAAAAATAATGCATGTGGATAGGTTTACTAGGGGAGTACTGTGCTTTGAAACAGCATGTGAGCAATACTGTTACTAGTTATCTATTGAGATGTACAATATCTACCGTTTGTTAAACTCCAAAGAGTTCCCAAATGCAAAATGTTGCAGATATTGTACAGAAAAATGAAAGCCCCACTAAACAATTGTGTTTACTCTGAAAATGCTTCCTCTGCCGCAAATTACATTATGACACCCTTATAATACCACGTATGTGTCTATGTTTCAGTATTTCCCATGGCAATTTCAAGAGGTTAGGAAAGTATTTGTATTGAGTATTGAAAATATTGTATGAGGAATATCATTAAGAGTTATCAGAGAATGGGGCTAGCACAGTGTTACATTCCTAAGGATCTTTACACAAATAGATGGTCCAGGGAGCATGAGAATACTCTGCCTAGGTCTTGCTCTTCCAATGGCTGGGGCATTCTTAACAGTGCCATAACCTTTAGGCTTCAGTAAATGTGGGGAAATTCTTTCCTGCAAGAGTTGTTTCACATTACAGAGATAAATGTAATATTTATCTGCTGAAAAAAAGAGGGATGTAAGAGAAGCCCAGAGAGGTTGTGGAGTCTCCTTCTCTGGAGGTATTCAAAACCCACCTGGACATGGTCCTGTGTGACCTGATCTAGGTGTTCCTGCTCTGGCAGGGGGATTGGACTAGATGATCTTTCAAGGTCCCTTCCAGTCCCTGATATTCTTTGATTCTGTGATACCTTATTCGAATATGTCCACTTGCAACAGTATTGTGTGATTTAAAATGGTGGTACACAGGCTTTTTTTGTTGTTGTTTTAAAGCCCTGAAGTGTGCTGTCTCCTCAATTTTAGCTTTCATCTAGTACTTTCATGCAATATTATGCTAATTTTGCTTAATTTAGAATAAAAAGGTACTTAATAAGTTACCCATATTCTAACCATTAATAGTTCCCAGCAGTTTGACTTCAGCATTATAGCCACTCTTTCTGATCAATAGGCACATAATGAATTTCATGGGAAAGGAATCACTTGTAAGGAGGAAGAAATGTAGGTGATTAATGTATTTATTTATTCCAAGATACTTGAAATGTTGACTGTGAATCTGTCTCCTAGAAGATACAATTTTCTTTTATCTTCTTTTTCCTCCCCTCCCCACCNTAGATAAAACAGTTAAAACTGTTCTTTACTGCCTTTCTGAGTAGGGCTTCATGGCTAGGTTTGCTCCTTGAGCAACAACTGGCTGCAGCAATGAATACCAGGTTTCTGGATCCACAAAGAGGCACCCTCTATAGTATTAGATTTCCCTAAAAATAGACCCAATTTTGGCTTACATTTTACTATTGTAAAGCATAACTATGAGCCTTAAAAATAATGAAGCTGGTCACTATCTGAACATGTACATAAACAAAAGTTTACAGTTTTAATGAAATGAAATAAAATGAAGTGAAATATGAAACTAAATTAAATTAAATGCCCCCTGCTCTCTGTCCTGTTGAAAAAAAATCCGCTCTCAAAGCCAGTATGTAAACTCATGTGATCTTTATATCTATTTTGTAGGAGGAAACCTACAATTTCTTAGACCTGATTTCTTCCCTTTCCTTCTTATTAGAGGAAATCAGTTAATCTTACAGAATTATAGGGAATGAAATTTAAAGCTACAGTTCTACATTATAGCTAGTGTTTCCTTAACAGGTAGCCATTAAAAATCTGAAGTAGAGCTCACACCCAACTGACTTGTGCTGATTTCTATCAAATATAATTTACATATGGTACTACAAATACTCTCCAAAGTATCTGGTAGATTTCCACTGAATACTTTTATGATGGACCCTAATAGAGAGAGCTGAAGTCTCTTACTTTTTCCTTCTTATTTGACCTTATCTTTCTATAATTTATTTTAAATGCCAAACTTAAAAGTTTTCAGAATTAAAGCAGTCTTTTATTTTTAAGACTAGAAAGAACCTTTTTTTTTTTTTTTTTTGTTTTACATTCTGTGGGAAAAAGGGAAAGGGACTTCACTGAGAAGTTTGAATTAACAATTTATTTGGACTTCACTCACAGGTCCAATATGCGACTATTGCAAGTTCTATGGGTACAATGGTGAATACACTATTGCAATTTAAAAACAATTAACAAAATACACTATTACAACCTACAAGTGATCCCGAAAAGTAATAATACAAACCACAAGTGCGCTAGATATTAATATCTTAAAAGAGTGCACCAATCATGTTTTTAATAGCATGCCATATACCATCTGTTTCTTAATCACTTTCTCTCTCTCTCTCTCTCAGGTAAGCTCAGTGAATCCCTGGGAAGTTACCTTGTACAGTGTCCTGGACACGAGGGGAATGAATCTCCTACAGGCCAGCTGTATTGCTGGAAGATTCCCCATTTTTCTCCTCAGACCTTATGGTTTATATTTCCTGATTTGATGGGGGTGCAGGATTATGCCTGAGTGGATTACGCTATCTGGAATATTTACCTCTGATGGTGTGATGGCTCCTAAGTTTCTATTGTTAATTTTGTGATGTCTAGCTCTCAAAATCATAGGAATAGTGGTGGGATGGGACTCCGGGCGGTTTTTGCAGCATCCCCTCAGGTTACCTCTGCATAGGCAAGGCAAGGCTGAGACAAAGCTGAGTTAGATGACAGCTCTCTGCATCTCACCTTTTGTGTTCTGAAACCGGTTTGGCTGGGTGCTTCCATACCCACACAAAATGCATGACATCATAGACTATAGGTCAAGGTTTCAGAACTAGAACACTAGTTTTATAGTACCTGATTCCATTTTCTAGTACAGAGACACCATATCATTTAAAATGATGCTGTCAATCATAACCTTGATGCACATGAACATAAGTTGCCTTTGTGCTTAACAGTATTATAGGAATCCCCCCTTCCAATAATTGGAGCACTGTGGAACTGATACATTTCCCTCAAAATAACTGCCTATTACTTTTGAGATGTCCTGTGATACCCAAGCTGGTGTGAACCCACCACTCCAGAAAAAGCTCCAGCCTCCTGGACTCCTGGTGCTGTGTCTGCTAGTCAGACATACATATCCTTATTGTCTATATCATACTGAGATGTCTGTAGGGGCTTCTGTGAAGGCAACTGAACAAAGTCCTTAGTGTCAGAATATTAAAGCTATTTATAAATTTTGGGTTTAACTAGACATTAGTTAAGATTTTTTGGAAAAAACATAGTTTCTGAGAAATGTCTACATGTTGCAATAGTGATTTAATAATTTTTAAAATTTAAGTCATTAAACTGAGAAATTAGATGATATCTAGACTGCCTATATCTTGGCTAAATTAGGATTTAGGGCACACAATTACACTTAAATTCCTGATAATAAGGAAGCATATCTCACTTTACAGAACTTTCTAACTCTATGTGTAACAATTTCAGCTAGCTTATAGGGTTCCTTTCTCAAGAAAAAGAAGATAAGAAACAGTTAAAAATTATTAATCCCTTTCTGAGATATATATCTATGATATTTCAGATTCCTTTTCAGCTGTATAGTCCCAGGACCAGCAAAAAAAAAAAAAAAAAAATCAAGATGCAAATACACACACAAAACAAATGCAACCAGCAACACAGACCAAGACAGAGAGACTATACCCACATACACATGATAATATCTGATCAGGTCTGAAATTCACTAGTAGAATATACACAGTGACTTTTTTGATACATAAACAAAACCTTAAAACTCCATATCAAAACTGAGATTTGTCCAGAACACACGCTCTGCCCTTGGGCCCTATTTTGCAGTCTCCAATGCCAATCTTGGGTGCTTCCAGTGTTCCTAGTCACTGACTAGTCCAGCTTGAAGTTCTGAAGGAGACCACATACTTATTCAGTCACTCAGTCACCCATCCACGTAGCTCACATGCATAGAGCATGGTTTTTTATGTGAGACAGAACTCCTCTTAGAACAGAAACAAATAATAACATTTAATAAAATGACAGGGCAGACTGGCAATGAAGCACAGGACTTGGCCCAACAAAGATGCAGAACAACTTGCTTACACAAAACTAGTAGTGAATTAATATTCAGTCTTCTCTTGAACCCAACAATAAAAATACTGAAGCAACAATATGAAGAACAGTATACAATTATTTTATATATAGTATATAAGTATAAGCCTTTTATATGAGAGTGCTACCAGTAGGACCCCAAAAGGCCAAAGAAATACATGGTGTGTGGCATGGCAGGAGACATCTGAGAGAGGATTGTAAAATAAGAAGTTAATTTTTGTGAATACACAAGAACACTGACTGGGGAAAAAAAAAAAAANNNNAAAAAAAAAGCAAAAAAGAGATACAAAACATTGGGAGCAGAGAAGAACTCCTTTCTGGGAGAGAAGCAAACAGCATGAAAATTCCAAACATGATAGGAAAGCACAGTGAAGAAGGAAGACAAGTCTGCTTCAGTTTTGGCTTTTATTTCCAAATAGCTCTCAAGTATAATTACCTTGACCTCAGAGAGCCACCTAGGACCACTGCCTTCAGTGCTAACTATGCAACAACTGTTCTGCAGTATTACATACTCACAGCTACTTTAGAGTATAAGTGTTAAAGACTAACTGTATCATATATGTCTTGATAAAAATTAAGAATGAGTAAAAAATAAGAATTAGTACTGTGTTTTGTTAATGAAGTGATGTAGTAAAATTTACTTTCAAAGTTTAAAACCAGAATGACTTTGTCGTATTTTTAAATGTTCCACCCCAGTCAGTTTTAATTTCCATAAACATATACATGTACAAACATATATAAAAATATGTACATCTAATATAAAGAATTCTTTCCTATGTGATTCATGAAGTAAGTTTGTTTGATTTTCCTATCTGTTGGAAAGGCTCGGTTAAATCTCTTCAGGGCTGCACTTGAATGGTTATTTTCGTAGCCCCTTACTATTACTATTGTCTCTGTTATGTGCTATTTATTAGGATATGCATATTTCCGTGTGCTTGATTTATTGCTGTTCATATATCTTGTATTTGTTTCTTATGCTGAATAGCCCTTAACATAGTAACCTGACAGAACAGATCCATAAATTTTAAATATCCCTAGAATGTGGTATATCAGATAAACTTTAGCCCAACTGAAGTTGCTGAATATTTTGATATGAAAGTCAATGAAATCAATATTTCATTGGTCTCCTCTCTTGTCTGAGGTATATAACATTAGCCATTCAAATTCTGTATTAAACACATTGTTACAAAAGATGTGCCCTTTAACTTTCTTTCCTAACGATATACTAGCATGTGCAGTGGTGCCTATTCAGTTTCACTTAATGATTAGCAAATTGATTATGATGCAAACAAGGATAACAAAGTTAACTAAGAGCTTCAAAAAACTAAATATGTCTAGTTTGTTTAAGATATAACGGAAAGGTGATCTGACAGGCAGCAGAAATATCTGATGTATGTCAAAATTTCAGATGAAAGTATAACAGAAAGTTATAGAAAAAATTAGAAGGAATGGTATGAAAATACCCCCATGAAAACCATGTTTTGAATGTCACAGAATAAAATTCAAGCATTGGATCTGATTAACAACAGACTGAAAATTACAGAAAGCCTCGAGTATTATACCTCGCTTCATCTTTTCGTAACACTGTTAGAAGAAATAAAGCGATGGCATTGTTTAGAACGTGAAGCTCAGGAAGCTGAATTCTAATTTGAGCTTGGTTACTGACTTATAAGAGAAAGTGAAGGGACTATTTCCTTCAAGGTAAGAATTTCCAAAGTATAACGTAGCAATAATAATAAAAGACAACTTCCTTTTAGCAATATAAGGAAGAGAAAGTGGCTTTAAAATGTGAAGTAAATTTATAAAAGTGAAATGTCATTTGTATCAGGTTTTTCTGACTTGTGCCTAAAGTAGTAATTTGATTTCTTAAAGGATTCATAGAATATAGATGTTGCAGCAGAACACTAAGACTAAAATGAAAGTTTTTTCAGTTTTACATGGAGCTGACCAGAGTTTCAGTGTCACTTCAAAAATAATAGAATGCATATAAGGAATTTTTTAACATTTTTTAACATTTGAGACATTGAGATGTCTCAAAAGCAATCTATATGTAGCATAAATTCTTTTTATATATGCATATGGTCAGAAATGTTGAATCAAGGGAGTAGAATTATCTCCCTAGAGCTGTACAAAAGATCTTCAGGTGATGCATGCTTTGGACTAAGTAAACATAAAAGTATGCAAAGCCAAACTCAGAAAGCAAATAATTCACAAACACTGAAGGTATCTTCATATCTGAAAAGCTTGTAAAAAAGCTACTGTGATCAATATATTTGGTACAATCGACCACATAAATCTGAATGTTCATTTTGCCAGGTTACAGTATTAACAACTACAAAAAGGGAGTAGAAATTAAAAAGGGTGTTTAATATTTCAGAAAATTGTCTATCATAGATTTAATTTAATTAAATTTAACTTGAGAGATTTTACATTGCTCCTTTCCATTTCTGAATTCTGAAAAAGTAAAAATATTATAAATCATAAATGCATCGGGGCTCTATGAATATGATAAACCTTTAAAATTGATATAAACAATATCTATTGTTTACAGGTAGTAAAATAGGAGCTACCATTATCTGTCAAGTATAGTTTCTTAATTTATCCCATGTCCTAATCTATCCTATTGGCAAATGCAGTACAGGGAAACTTGTATTGCCAGTGTTTGCTTTTAGCTTCCCTTCTGGATGAACTGAGGATCACAGTTTCAATAGATATAGTTCTATATACATCATCTATAAACATCAAAGAATCTAAATTTATTTAAAGAAGGTATGTACTTATAAAATGAAATCTGTAAATGAGGATGTGCAAAATTTGGTGACTGTCCTGATGCTAAAACCAGGGAAAGGAATTTAAGCTATTTAAAATCAGGATCATTTTAAGGTTTATAGCAGCTGATTTATAAATCCCTCATGAGTGGGGAAATGGATTTTCCAAAGAAATGCCTAACAATTATCTACAATTTTTTCCACAAGTGTTATTGTGAACACCTTCAGAATACATTTCTGTAAAGCCTATCAGAGAATTTATAAGATCCAAAAAGAATAAAAATAAAGGGGACTGAAAACATTCTGTGCTTTTGTTAAGAAGGTTTTTTTTTTTTTTTTTACATTTTAGCAGTGGGTAATAATAATATAAAGTCAATTATCAATTGAGATTACTAAAAGATGAAAACATAACATAAAAGGTTAACTAGGGCCACCTGATCAGCTTCTTTTTCCTGCTGTGTATCAAAGATCACAGTTTTACATTTTATGCAGTCATCCCAAAGTCAAGAATTCATCAGAGTCAATAACTGTCTGACTGAAAATGCATTGTATTTAACTGGAGTGAAATAATCTTTTTCCAGCGGTTAATTACCCACAGCCTGATATTTGTGCCTTATGCCCAAATTGAATTTGCCTGGCCTCAGCTACCATTGATTTTGACTTGATTTTCCTTTTTCTGCTAAACTAAAGAGACCTTTATTAATTAGTATTTTTCTTATTATAATGAATACACAAACAGTAATCAAGTAATTTCTGGATAGGCTTACTTTTTAGCTTCTTCTCAGGATGTAAAGAGCAAGGCATGCTTTTTTTTTTTTTTGCCCAGATCTCCTCCACAAGATATGCACAATCATACAATGTCCTGTGTGCCAAATTTGGAGGATAGTGCTTGGCTGCACTTCCAGAGTTGCTTTCTGCAAGCAACCTTGAAAACACGTACAGTACTTATGTTTACAGTACATATATGTATGTATATGAAAAAAGTAAAATCCCTTTCCACATACCCAAGTTCCTAGTCCATAATCACTCATTTTATAATGCCAAGGATTACAGCAATTTTTTCCTAACTACAGCATAGCAGCAGAATGTTATACAGAGATGTACAGGTGTCTGGGCACTATGATCCTTAACACTTTCTCAGAGATATTGAGAAACAGGACACTTTCTGCTGTTCTGTCAAGTTATGAAGTGTATAATTATGTGCTAGCAATTCTGTTTCTACAGTGTGTTATTTAGCAGTATACAGGATAATTTGGCATCCAGATCCCCAGTATAACTGCCATGTTCTGATCACTACTTCCTCTTATTAGTAACATTTGAAAATGTTACTGCCAGGGGTTTTGATTTTCTATTGAGGCTACAGATTAAAATTTTGATCACAAAACATATTTTATATGTATAAAACATATAAAATATATAAACATTGAATATTATTATATACAATATTAATCTAACATATAGGAAATGTATTTTATTATAATACATTAGTATATGATATTAATCACAGTATTAGTCTCAGAGGAATGCTACAGGAAACATAAGCACACAAGGGTGATTTACATGGGAAATCGCTTCAGATAACCCACATCCATTTGCCAATTATTTTAATGTAGATGTTATCTTTACTCTATAATTTTATTTTTCGAAAGAGGATACTGTTCAACATTTCTCAAATAAAAGAAAGAAGTACCTTTATCATCCAACATTCCAATGTATTTGAAGAATTAATTCAAGTTTTTTTGGCAAGACCTACTTTCTGTTATATCAAGTTGGCAGGGACTAATTATGTTCTTTTAATTCTTTATCAGTTGAGTCATGTATTAGTATTCCACTAATGTGCCAATAATAGATGTCAGACTAACTGTCCTAAAGTTATGCAATTGTCATCTGCCATTTTGTTAAAGAATACTTAATGTGTAGTGCTAGTTTCCAAAGGCCAAGGATTTAAGGTATTACCTATTTAATCCATAATTACAATTTAAGGACAAAGAAACAGAGTAACTATAAATGGAGTAAAGTAGACTGTGTTATAGCAAATGTGCTGTTGACATCTACAGAGCAGTGTACTGCAATACAAAGCATCAAATAAAGGACGAGACTATGTTATCTAATAAAACTTTCTTTATCATTAATTAAAAGTATATTCCTCTAGACCTGAGTAATAAAATTGTTTAGTAAGTAGTAAATTGGGTAAAATAAAGTTTCATCTCAAAATATTCCTCTGTGTATTTTTATGGAAAGCTTCAGGAGAGAGCGGGAAATTCTCAAATTTCTTCCTTACATATTTCTTCTTCCAAGATAGACATCTCCACTGTGACTTCACGAATCTGGCATCACCTCTAATCTTCACCTGAATGAAGGTGTGGAAATCACATGTAAAGCTGAGAGAAAAATAAAGAAAAGATGTGCCAGATCTTTGAGCTATGAATCCCTGTTACTCTAGAAGAGCTTTTGTTGTGCACATCACAAAATAGCTGCAGATTTTTATTCCAGAATCATCATAGCTTCAGCATCAGTAATGATTTAACAAGGCTCTACAGCCTGTGTGTCTTCATCCAGAAAATTGCAAATCTTGAAATGGTGTGCCTGTCTTTAAGACAATGCAGGGAGGAAGGGTATCTGGTTTCTACCTGGCAGATGAACTCAAAACAAAAATTTATCTTTCTTTCAGCTTCTCAAGCCCTTGCGTATCGTTAGAATAATCTTGACTTTTCTCCTCTGTTAATAATGGGGAAATGGACAGCGAACACACCATTTTATTCTCCTAGTAAAGAAGCACATTTGGTTTTGCTGTCAACAACAGAAGATAATGTTTGGAAAGCAGCTCTGTTGCTGCTATGGAGCCTCTTTTGATTGACCATTAGGCTAAAGACACTGCTCCTACTCATGACTATGATTTTGCTGGCTTATCTGTCTACCATACTCAATATTTTCCTATTTGGCTATTCAAAACCAGATCATGTTGTCCTCTTTTCCCATTGTAGCTGAAAAGATTTGTTTAGAAACAAGGATTAGAATAGAATAAGTTCAAGTGTATGCTACAAGACTGTGTAAATTTTACCAGAGTAAGAAAGATATTCCTTAACTATAGCAAAAAGATTGTCATTCATTTGTGTGTATGAGAAGAAATAGAATGGTACTCTATATAGCATAGGGCTAATTCTTACATGCTATTCACCTGTAGCACTTTTTTCCACTTTGATATACCTAGCATGCATGGGTGATTTCCTATCTGAGCCCTTGGGATTAGAATAGCTTGTTTATTCATTAACTAGGAATAAATCATTCAACATCAGCAACTGAGATAATGGACCAAATAGGGGAATGTTAACCTCTATTAACTTCTATTTTAGAGTTCCTATATCTTGTCCAAATTGCTTTGATCTTTTGTTAATGTTTTATGACAGCCTTTTTGACCATAGGATTTTTCATATTAGGAAAGGGATAGTAATTTGTTTCTTTGTTTCATTTTCCTATGTTATGAAGGAAGTATAGATTAAATTTTACAAGACAGAACCCTGAAGATATTGCTTGCTAATTCTCTAAGTATGTAATTACCATAAAACAGTGATCCTTTTTTTCAGGTTAAGAATCAGGTTATTATAAAGTGACTATAACGAAAACATAACGAAAATAATTTTTAATAGTTGTCCTTCTGACATAATGAAGTATCACAGAATAGATCAGGCAAAAGTAATATGGAAATGCTTTTCATTCTGAACTTCAGATTTCAAAAAGTCATAACCTTTGATTCTATGTAATTTTAGCCAGATGGCTGTCAATATGATTTAATAGTGAAACGTTGCATACAACTTCACATACATGCTCAAAAATTATTTGCAGTTTTAGCAGAATGTTTAACATGGTTGCCAATTATAATAATAGACAGCACTTACTTGGTCTACCAATAAATCCTCTGGTAAAGACAGAGGGTGTATCAGCCCTTCACTTTTCTCCTTATTTCTTTGTTTGCTGTTTCTAATACAGTTAGTAACAAATAATTTGTTTGTCTGGGTGATAGAGCTTAATGTACAAGGATAACTTTTCACATGCTATCACATGCTATTCAACAAGCAGTCTGAATATCTGGGGGGGGAATAAAATTGATGCCTACAGTCATGAAAGGGATTTATATTTTCTGGAGAAAAAAAAAATAAGGAAAAGATTACATAGGAGATGTCAATACTGCTGAATGACTACACCATTGTGCATTATATGTAATTCCAAGCTGGAGGTACCTCACCAAGCCACGTTCCATCTCAGGACTAAACCTGGGTCTGGATCATCCCTTTATCCCATTTCATAGTTTCAGAATAAAGGAGTTTTGGTGTTCGTCTCTATTGTAGGTTAACACCAGTAACAGTTAAGCCCCACACAGCTTCTTTCTCATTACCTGCAGTGGGATGAGGGGGAGAATTGCAAGATCAGAAGTAAGAAAACTCATGGGTTGAGATAAAAACAGTTTTGTAAGTTAAGGAAAACCGAAACAAACCAGAAAAGCAACAAAACCCCACATAAAAATGAAGTAAAGCAAAGCAAATAAAACAAATGATGCAAAACCAACCATTCACCAGTCAATCCAATGCCCAGCCAATCCTCAAGCAAGGGCAACACCTAGTCAACCCCCTGGTTTTATGCATGACAAGAAGCTAGGAGGCATTGCAGCTGGGGCAGCTGACCCAAATTAATCAAAAGGATATTCCACACTATATAATGTCCCAGCTGCAATGCCTCCTAGCTTTTTGTCATCCCCCAGTCTACTCACTGGGGGCAGAGTAAGAAATGGAGAAAACACTGATGCTACGTAAGTACTGCTTAAAATTAGCAAAACCTTTGGTGTGTTATCAACACTGTTTTGGTCACAAATGTAAAACATAGCATGGCAAGTGTTGCTATGAGGAAAAATTAACTCCATCCCAGCCAAAACCAGTAGGATTTCACACAGGACCCACATGTGCCTCAGTGAGATATTGGATTTAATTCTTAGGAGGTCAGGATTAAAACCAAATCCATAGTTCACTTGAAAATTAAGTCTAGACATAATTGTCATTCCAGACTCTCTTCCTGGATGTTAATGATAGTAGCTGTCCTGCTAGATGGAACTGCATGTGCCATTACATCTTGTTTTGGTGCTCTGTAGAGGGGAGTGATGCTCTCTGTGGAAGTCTGAGATGATTTCTTCAGGGTTTAAGATCTATCAGAATTTTCACTGGAAGGCATTTGTCTTTCAAAGTTCAGCATCTGTCTAAACATGTGTGCTCTTGAAAGCAAGTGAAGTCTCTATTACTCTGCCTTCCTAGGGCAATTAATGAGCATAGAGGGAATATGCAAAGAGGGAAAATAAATTAAAGAAATATTTGTGTAATCCCAACAGTACATTTTAAGTCAACAAAATCATGCTGTTGGGATTATGTTGAATATAGTCCCAAACTACTTTTTTGATGCATTTAGCAGATGTTTTTCCAAAAATATCTTGTCCCTCCAGTAAATATTATTTGCACATTCCCTAACCTATCTTTTTTTTATGCCAAGTGGAGATTTATCACATTTCCTTTTGTGGTTTTCTTAATGCGAAAAAAAAAAAAAAA
>VXBJ01000851.1:28058-42755 GCA_013400055.1 Nycticryphes semicollaris
AAAAAGAAAAGCAATGTATGTTCTTGTATCTAGATTGCATTCAAATATTTGAATGTGTTGTAAAGCTCCTATTCATTTAAAAACAGAAATAAATAAAAAAAGCCAACAAACAAACAAAAAAACCCATGGCTGTCATGTATACTCTATGACATACCTTTTCAGTAACTTCTGCATGAATCCACCTGAGTAGCTGCAGACCAATTCATTTTCAGTTTCATATTATTTTAATGTTTGATTTCATGTCTCTTTTCAGTGAATATTTTATCATTGTTTCACTTATGCCCCTATTTATCATCTTACTAGCTGTTTTCCGAAAAAAATTCTGAAGTTATCAGTTCAGTCTTACCAGTTCTGAAAACACTAAATGGGTTGAATTTTGGGTCTGATAGCCAATATTCTCATACATCTGTGTTATAGGTTGGCCCCAGTTACCAGCATAGCACCCACCTAGGCACTTTCTCACCTTTCATTGCCCTAGTGGGATGGAGAGAGAAAATGGGGAAGAACAAGAATGACAAAGCTTGTGGTTTTAAATAAAGACAGGAATATGACTTGTCAACCACTATTGTGGGCATACAGCTTGTGGAATTTAACTTCATTCATTAACAATTAGCATAAATATTTAATTACCAATTCAGATACTGGGAAACTGACACCCGTCTCCCTGACCAGCACTGGCAACATAGGCAGGATGCTGCCACATTATCCATGAAAGGTGTGAGTCTCTGAAATAGCACTACTGCTGGGGGAGCTAAGGGACAGAGTGACTCTTACCCACATTTTAAAGTCATTTGCATCACTGGCTGTTGCACCATTGGCTGTTGCTGTCAAATGATGTGGACATCAAATGGCAGGCTGACGGAGTCACAGCATCACTTATGATCCTATGTTCATTATCAGTGATTGTGTGAGTTGCCATATGGGAACATTGCTCATCACCATTCTTATTGCCTCAATAACCCTTTGTTAGTAAGTTATTGTCAGACTCCATTACTGTTCAGACCACAGAAAGAAAGACAACAAAACTTAAAACACCTTTTTCCCCCTTTCCCAAGACTATTTTAACTCCAAATTCCTCTCCTTCTCTCTTTTTTTTTTTCCCCCTTCACTTCTGTATCATTTCAGATACTTCTTGTCCTGTCTTGTTATCACCACAGTTTACACCCAGTCCCTTCAGGGTCAGTACACTGTTGTTTCTCTCTGCTGCTCCTCCTTGTTTCTCACCCTTTTCATATGTTCCAGAACAGGTCCTCTAGGGCCATAGTCCTTTCAAATGTGTAATTACACTGCCATGGAGTATCTCCTCTGGCTTGCTATTCCCTCATTTCCTCTGCTGTTCCCTCTGTTGTGCCTCTCACTTCTCTTTTTCTGAGGTTTTTTGCCCCTTCTTAAATATTTTCACAAAGTGCAACCATCTTTGCTTATGTGCTCAGCTGTGTTCTGTGGTGGGTCTGTTGGTGACAGATGGAACTGGTTGTGTCCAGCACAGGGCAGACCTTTGTCTCTTCTGACAGAGGCTGCTCAGCAGTCCACTGCTACCAAAAACTTGCCATTTACACCCAACACAATCTTTCAAATTACAGGAGTAGACTACAAAGATTATATTTAAAAACAAGATGTAAACCCAAACTGAACAACTACAAATTCACCAGTCTGACCACAATGTGAGGGCACAGTCAGCAGAACAAATTATGAAGGAAGCACTAATTAAATAAATTGAGGTGAATGGCAAATGGATAAATTGAAGCAGGGGATTAGCAAAGATGGATTGTGCCAGACCGATATAATATTTTCTTTATCAAAATGACTACTTTTATAGACAAGAGGGTTTTAATAGTTCTGTCTTGACTTCTTTACAACACTTGATATGATACCCCATGGGAAATTTTCACTTAAGATGGTGGTTAGTACAATAATTGTGAGATGAATAAAGAATTATTATATGATAGGGAGATTACTAGTGAAGTACTCAATGGATTCATTTTGTGGCTAATCTTCAGTACCTTGCTTAATGACAGTGATATAGTTAATGCTAATGGATTTTTATGATGACAGGACACAGTGAAATGTACAAAGACATAGGAGTACCTAAATGTCTTCTGAGAAAAATGAGATGACCTTGAAAAAAGAAACAATAAAAATTATAACATGAAGTCCAATCCACCTGGGGAATTAAACCATACTTCTTCTAATATGAGAAGAGCTACCAGTGGGATGACAAAGTGGATGAAGGATTTTGTTATATTGATTGATGACAGAGTAATTGTAAGTTACCAATGTGAAATACAAAGGCATTATCTTGAGGGATATCATGGAAAATATTTTGGGTAAACCAATATCAAAACTATTATAAAAATATTAATAAAATAATCTCAGGAATTCTGTGTACTCTTTAGGTGACATATACATAATATATAGATGCAGTAAGTCAAAGGTAAAGAGTGTGACTATAAGAAGACGGACAGAACCCAACTTATGTAGACCAACATTATGCAAGGCATACAAAACATGGAGGTTGTTTATCTAGCCAAAGAACCTCATAGAATTATTTTTTTTTTAATCTATAGAGACATTTACACTAAGCACCAAAGACACTGAAGCTGGTTATGTAGGTTATAGCACCTTTCCAACCACAGAAAGAACATCAGCATCTATAATTTGGTGAACTATTTATCCAGAAATTTGTTTTGTGCGAAAGATAAGCACAGATGGACTGGAAAGCGTACTTTCAATTCATTAACTGATTAGACTTAGACTAAGCCTCATTGTTAATATCCTTTATTTAAAGCAACTTCCAAAAAAGGTTTATACTATGAGAAAGACATAATTTGAATACTTTCATAACTGGGGGATACTTTCATAAATAAGGGATATAGAGTGAAGTCAATGAAGGCCATTTATTACAGTTGCACAGGATTCTATTCTTGGAGGCAACTCTGTGGTTAAGAATACCTTCCTCAAATTGGATCTTGCAAAGTAAAAGGCATTTGTGGGAAAAGAAAATGTATTTAAAATACCATATACTTGTGTTTTCCTACTCTTAAGTTCATTACCACTAGAACTGCATTGTTGTATGACAAGGAGAAGAACAGCTTACTGACAAGCTATACCTAGTAATAAGCATCTTGATAATACTAGAAACAATAACAAATGCTTTGTTTGAAAAAAAAGCTTAAGATTCTATATTACTTCAAAACATGGAGGCAGTAGATTCAGAAAGTCAGTATCTTAACTACCTAGCTTCTGTTTTGACAAGTTTACTTCTTCCCAGCAGGAACAATTCTTTACTACTATCTTTTTTATGTGGAATAATTATCTTATTGCTATCTCTGTTAAAGTCATCTTTTTTATAATCTATCAGATTCCTAGTAGGCAGTCTAAATTTAAACAATTACTAGACATTTTTCTTTTTTTTTTTTGCAAGTATAAATGTTGCAGAAGTATGAGCATCAAAAAATTCACTTCTCATTCCTTTGAAAAACTGAGCCAGAGATATGGAACATGTCAACCACTTAGTAGTTGAAGATCATTTTCTGTCAATTAAGGCATAGGTGAAATTAAGAATAGGTGTACTTAATATGAAGACAGGAGAAGGAAGGAACTTGGTCATTTTCCTGAAAGAAACAACAGAATACGAACAGTCTGCTTTATGATGTACTAATAGATACCACATAAGAATCAAACATTGTTTCATCACTTAAAACAAAAGCTCATGTAAAAATTTTGGACTCCAAAATAAGTGGGTGGAAGCTGTGCACGAATAGAACTTAAGAAAAAGAAAAAGAAATGAAAAAATGTGAAAAGCAGAGGAATGCAAAGGGAAATAGCACATATTTAGAAAATAAACTATGGAATAACAATGATAATCTGAGTTTCATTAAGAAACCATTGTTAAATCTTGACTGCAAAACAGGATACAGGAAGTGGCAAAGAGAAACTGTATGAGGTGAAAGGAAACTGTATATACTTTATAGGGAAAGAGACCTCACTACTATCAGTTTCTCTCACTTAGAGAGACAAATAACAAGGCCATGAATTTTGACTGATCAGAGAGGTAAAAATATACTTGCAAATCAGATGGCTGTTGATAGGGGAAGAGACTAGAGTGATCATTAGGAATCTTTCTTTCTTATACTTTGTAAATAGTGTATAAATATTCCATGTATGGGCAATGATTCCTGTTAAACACAGTAGACAGCAAACAAAGGGGACATATCAGGAGTTTTGAAGCTAGGAGTATTATTTCATGCTGGAGAAAATAAAAGCTATATTTACATGGCTAAATAACATCTACCTCAGAAAATAATACATGTTTTTGAGATCAATTAGTTCAGAGTGACCCTTTTGCACAGATATTTTTTTTTTTTCCTCAGAAGACTGAACAAGATTTCCCTCTTGAACTTCAAGGGGGAAAAAAAAAAAACCCAAAAACCCCAACTTCTAAACTAAATCCTACATGTTTACTGAAACTGCATTAGGAAAAGGTTTTGAATTCAAAATATCCTCCTTAATTTTGAATAGATTCAATGCCTTATCATGTCATTTGATATCAGTGTTTTCATGACCTGAACAAGCTTAGCTGTTTCTAGAATGTGAAGGCCTGAGGTTTATATCAAACCAACTTTTGAGTGGAAAATGGGAAGCTGAGCTATAAGCTTATAAGATCTGATTCTGAGGACGATTTTTCAGTTTAGTACATTTCTTCTATTATATGTAGAAGAATTTATTTTTCTGCATATACATATAATAGAAAAATATTTATTGTGACATTTCTAAAATTATGCTATAAATATGATGTTCTATAAGTTATTAAGATGAAATTACAGTCTTAAATTAGTAGTAATAGTCTCATAGAAATAATTACATGCACACATATATACATCTTCAGAAAATGATCCAATTCAGACAGTATGTTTGCATATTGAGTGTAAAATGTTTAACTAAAGGAATCTCAAACATGACAGTGAAAGCCTAGGCATGTCATCCTACAGCCTGTCACTATCACAAGAAAAAAATTCCAGTTGATTTGACATAAAGAGTAAGACCAAGAACATTTTTTTAAAATTAAAATGAATTGTCCGGACAATGTTTTCAGTATTTGAATTAGACAGTGATGAAGATAGTGATTTATGATATTTCATATATATTTTTCATTTGAGAAACAAATGATAAATTAAAATTTAGACAGGTGAGCGCAAAAAAATTTGGAGGACTTAGAAACACCTTGATGTATTAAGGGTCCTAACATTGCAGGCCTTCAAAATTCAGATAAATATTCAATGCTCATGTCTTAATTTCAGTCTACATTGTGAATCTTTGAAATTCAGTAATGAGGAGGAGAATAAAAGGCAAGTTATAAAGAAAAAAAAAAAGATTGAAAAGTGAAGAAAAATTGATAGGAATTAAGGGTGAAATGGCTGTTAATAAGAGGCTGGCATTGATAGGAAATGCAGGAGAAATGTCTATAATTAAGAGTCCGACTGTCAGGCTTTCCCTGCTGTATCAGTTAAGCACTAATAAAATACTAATACAATCAAGTGAACTACTTGTATGGTTTACGTATGAAATGCTATAAAAAGCTGGGAAAAGACTAAAATATATGTGAAAGAGATGAGACTTAAAGGGATAAACAAAGACATAAACCATGTCTTAACAGAAGGTGTGAAACATAATGGTGTGTAAAATAAATTAAGAAATGTGAGAGGAAAGTGTTATCTCATTTGTTTCATCTATTTTTCTTTTAGTGAATGAGCTAGAAAACAAATATAAATTAGTCCATGTATGCTTTCCTGTTTTCAAATGAATAAATCAAATTATTTTAACATCTTTAACTTGTACAAAATTAAATCAGATGACTAACAATGAGTTTGTAATCAGTATCTCATGTGAAAATGTATTTATAACACATTACTTGAAGAGCTATTTTGTAGCAGATAATAGAGAATGAAACAGGAAAAAAAATATTGAAAATTATCTAATTAGCCAATAAGAAGTCTCTACAATCAATTAATCTCACTGTGACTAAATAATGTTGTAGCACTCAGAAAGGAAACCACCCAATTATTCATTTTGTTTATAATTGGTAAAAAAAACCAAATTTTGCTTACTGTCTCTAGGGGTATAATAAATTATATTTGAACAGGTAGTTTAACTTAAACATTGACTCCAGAATATGTTTATATGGACAGTCATTAAAACTTTTTGCTATGGAGCCATTTTTATTCCCCCCTTTTTTTTTTTTTTTTTTCTTCTGCGCACATATTCATCCTTAAAACTCTTAGAAAAGACAAAGTCACTTTAGGAAATGAGAACTTTTAATTTTTGTATATCAGACTAAAATTTTTTATCAATCAAATAATATACTAGAAATAACTTGTTCAAGTAGTACATCTACCACATAAACTAAGGGAGGCCTATCACATGAATATGTAATAATTTGATACAATAACACCTGTTCTTGCATGTAAGGCTTATTTCTAAACTGTCATTTGAGAATGAAAGAGTGAAATTAAAACTTGGACTTTAAGCTAGCTTTGCATAGAGAACATGTCTTTATTATTTAGGCAGTGAATACTATTCATGATACCTTGCAAAGCTTTTGTCTTAGGTCTGTTCTGAGAGCAACCACAGATCAAGGTACAGAGTAAGGATACATTGTTGAAATATAACTAGGCTGAATACAGTAAGAAACAGTCTTTCTGTGCATATACTCTGTGTGAGCATTAAGTCTGAATATTTTGACTTATGAAAACATTCTTTGCATATGAATACTGGTTGTGGAGTTCTTTTCAAGCTGTAGGCCCTAGACATGTATTATAGCAGTTTATGCCTTGGATTGCTTTGCACTTTCTGAAGAAAACTCTTTAATTGTAGAATAAACACTTCAGATGCCAAAGCCCTGCTGTTAGTAATCCTACGACTCTGAAATGTGAAATTACAAATTCTTCTTGGGCGATAATGATTAATTCTGTGTGATTATTCTTTTCGGATCTATTCATATGACTGAGGTGGAAATACTGCAAGTGAAATTCGTAGTGAGGATCTGTGTTTGTTTTTCCTCTATTCAACTCCATGTTCTTCATTCAAACATCTCTTAGGTTTTCCAGAAAGGATGGGGGTTTTATCTTTCATCTTGCTTGGAGACAATAAAAAAAAATAAAATAATCTGATTAAAATATTACAATATTTATTTTTTTATCAGTGTGGCCCTTTGATATGCATCCGATTATACTATATTGACTCCATTCTATTTACAATGTTTCTCTTTTTAATCTGGATTTTTTGTAACTCCTCTACATTCAAAGGATGCCTGGGTGTGGATGCAAATCTTCAATAGCTTTTTGATGTGATTTTTTTTTTTTTTTTGTTTGGCAGTTCATCCTTTCATTTGGCCCAGGAGGATCTCACAAAACAGCTTGATTAATGGCATCTTTAAAAAATGTTGGGCCTGTATTCATATGTCAGAAAGAGAAGAACTAATTATGAAAACATGTTCCTTAAAAAAGTATAGTGAATGAAAGTATCCTGTAATGTCAAGCAGAGACATGAAACAATAGTAAACAAGAATTTACTCCAAATATACAGCAAGAACAATTACAAATAAAGATCTACAGTGTAATATTAATAGTTATTCATTGACACAATTTTTATTCAAATAGAAGTTTGATTAGAATAATTAATAATAAATATTATTTGCCAGAATAATTTTGATTTTGTTCCAAGAGAAAAAAACATTGATCAGAGTGCCAACCAACAGTTTGTCTGAGCTTACAAAGCAGAAACCCTGACTTTGACTCATGTATCATTTATATTTCAGAAGAATGATTCTTTTGGTCTGTTTGTCACATGTAGAAAGTGAAAAATATTGTTATGATAAGTCAAAACTTAAATGAAAACAGTTTCATTCTTTCTTCAATTTCTTTTAAATCATTTTGAAATCCTCTATTCCATAATATTACAGTAATATGAAATGATTAAACATCATCAAGAAAAATATGCTTGTAGTTTGGAATTTTTTTCCCTATGGCCTATGTCCTTGAACACAGAATAATAAAGCAGAAATGTCATAGGAACACTTCTGTAAGTGGATGTTTTGTGACAGAACACTATTGGAAAATGTCTGATCAACATAAGGAGATGGCAAGGCTATCTTAGAATTTCCAATGCAGGTAACAAAAAGAGAGAGCTTTTGATTAGATGGGTGTATGGAGTGAGAAACTAATTTGACCTTTGATTAAATGATCTCACTTTCCTGGAACCATCACCTATATCTCAATTATATTCTACTAAGAGAAAAAATAAATTTGGCCATTATTTTAACTGACATGAAAGGGCAGAACAGAAGGGTTTCAGCTTTCACTAGTTCCTGCAGACAGTGAAATGGGAAAATGAGTGGCCCCTAGAATTTGCAGCCTCTTACTTATTACAGTCTGTGACTGCTGCAAGCACAGAGGGGATAATCAGCTTGTCAAGAGCCTGCTGCTGAGAATGCCAACATATAATCACTTGCATTGCTTCAGAAGACTTCTTAGGAAACTGTGGCACAACATTTGCATTTAAAAAGCCATGTTGTACAATTGTAAAGAGAGTTTATTTCAAAAAATTCTGTAAAATAGTCCTTAAAATGATTAATTCATTTTTTCCCATGAATACCATATAGAGACATAAAAGTTGATATTGTATTGAAATGTTAGGTCAAAATCAATAGACTAGTAGATATTTGCAGGAGATAAAAATCCATTCATTGGTGAGTGTTTTTTCTTGCACAGAGGATGGTTGGTGCTATATTTACAGAATAATAAATCTCAGCTGAATCAAAACTTATGTCTGTCAGCTTTTTCAGAATTTCAGAATGTATAGCATTGTAAAAATTGTACTTAGGATCTATGGTAGCAATGAAACTCCTTATCTCACAGAGAGCTCTGTTTCACAGACCTGTGTGCTAAACAGCAGTTCCCTACAAAGTAGAAATCTTGTAAACCACTCAGAAGAAAAATAAAGGCAAAAGGAATGTTATCAGATTCCTAAGGTCTACAAAGAGATAGATGAAAGGCTTTAGTAAAAAGGTCCAATGGCAACAATTTGTAAGAAAATAAAAAGAGAGGCAGCTTTGCAAGTCACTGAAGCTCCACAGAATTGAACCCAGGACAATACTGGAATTCAATACAAGTACAAAGTCAGTAAAACACTGTGAGAAAGTGAAAAACGGTGCTAGAGCTCAATTAAGTAGGAGCCATATACAAACTGCAGAAATCTTCTGGAGCCATCTGGAAAGTGTACACATAAGCTAAGAGGAGCACTGAGGGGCCAAAAGATACATGAAGAGAATCAGATTTCTGAAATAGGATGCTAATCTGTTTTAGCTTCAGATGCTATGTCAAGATTAGAAAAGGGGATAAAAAGCCTTAAGAAGGACAAACATTATGAAAACTAAAGGGTACAATCAAATATTAAACCATGCACCATTAACACGCCTGACCTAAACCATTCAAATACGAAAGCTAGGAGTAAGGGAATTATAAACAATTTTTCAAAGGAAAGGCCAGATATTACATTTCTTGAAGAAATCTATTACACCAGAATATAAACTGGCAAGCAATTCGTTTGTGCAGGTATTATTTTTCAGTGATTAAAGAAAAAAAAAAAAAAGAAAAAGAAAGAGGAGGAATAATTTAATTCCAAAGAAACTGACACTTATTAAAAGAATAGATTAAATCAGATACAGAGAAAAGCTTTACAGTATATAGTAATAAGGAATAAAATAACTGGGTCAACCTAGTCCCCTCATTTCAGGTAGGGATTTTTTTAAGATTAATTTTGATTCAATATTACGAATTTTGCAATAGGGAAAAATTGTACATGGAAGAGATATCAACAAAAAATGACAATACCTGCAGGGAATGCACTTAGAAATATATATATATATATGTTTAGAATTAGGCTGAAAAGGATATAATGATTTCATAGTCTTAAAGTTCATGGCAAAAACAAATAAAGAATATCTGAAGTGACTGTGATCTTGTCAAAAATATTACCCTTCTTTTCTAGGCATAGAAACGTCTGTATCAAGTTCTGTTACATGTTGATTTTCCTAACTTGAAAACTGTACTAACTTAAGGTAGATTTCAGAGTATCTAAATAGGTATCCTAAAGAAGATGTTGTAGTGTAGAGAAATAGTAATTATGATTATCTTCTCAGGAGACAGTTTCAGACAGACCCAGTTCACCATGCTCAGATTCAGTCTGGCATAGAAAGGCAATCAAGGCTAGAAATCAAAGAACGTTCAAATGGAAGTAAATAGGGGAAGCAGAGAAGGTATCTGAAATAAAGGCAAAACATACTGGCTTGAGCACTGTGTGATGCTGCGCAACTCTGTGTTTTTCAGATACAACTACCTTGTTTGCAAAGTCCTGTATGTGTCTGCAACCATTTCTGGGCGTGCTCATTGGTCACCAGAAGCAAATAGGTTTTGTATAATTGTTGTACCTGTATAGCTCCAAAAGCAATACAAGTCAGCGCCTTCTCCTTAACAGGGGCCTTCTGAAGCTAGGCAACACCTAGTACAGCGGAATGGCTAACTTTCCACTACTCTGAGGACCTCCAGCACTTGAACATAGGCTTGTGTGTTCATCATCTCAGGATCCAGGGCAGAGACTAAGTGGCTGACTAGCCTTGAGGATCTTTCAGAGAGTAATTTTCACATGTGACGGTCTATTGCTGTAACACACTCAAGTGCTGATCCTTATCCTTTAAATCATTCCAAACTTACACTTCATTTGAGAGTTTTATAACAATCTATAAAATTATCTTACAATATGCCTGATTTCTTCTGTTTAACCTACCCGAGCTATTTGGAATTCAGAAACGAAAGGCCAGAGAAAGCATAAAGAAAGAAGAAATCTGTTCCCACTAGCTAATTAGAGGTCTCAATTAGAAGCATTAATTGCTCTGATTTCAGATTCTAGGACTGTTTTGAATTACATATTGAATAAGAAACAGGCATCAGGGACTCAAACCTAGGTCTCCCTCTTCTCAGATGAAGGTGCTAACTGTTGCTACTACTTTGCTACTAGCTCACTGTAGTTCTGCCTTTAGTGCACAATAACTGAGTTCTCATAGTGTCTGAATTCCTATATACCTGGAAGAGGGACCTGGACAGGCTTCAGAAGTGGAACTGTGTGAACCTCATGAAGTTCAGCTAAGCCAAGTGCTTGTTCAAAATTGCAGATTCAAAGATGGCAAGATTCATGCTAACTTACTATAGGGTATTCCAAGTCCATACATATATATATGAGCAAAAGCACAGATCACAAATTAATACATATACACGAGTAAAACATACGTGCAGGTGCACACATACGCACACACAGAGGTCTAGAATCAGGAACTTCTTAACAGCAGGAGACTAAAGAGCCAACAAGTACTGCTTTAAAGTCTTACACATGCACAGATGAAATGAAAGATCATTCACATCCACATCCACAAAGCTATGTGTGTATCATAAACATATATGTGGACAGTTGGATGGAAGAGAGGCTAGCCAAAATTTCCCTTTCTGAACTTTAGGGTAAATACAATGACTCAGAGCTCCTTAAAAGATGTTAGTTGAGGCTCGAGAAGGATTCTTTTGCTCTGGCCTTGAGATGTCAGCCTGAGTATCATCTCAACTCACGGGATATTCTGGCCACAGCCCACTGTGATCCAGAAGAGCTCAAAGGGTCTTTACTCGAATCACTACTTACAGGATCCAAGATAATTGACTTTTGCCAGGTAGTTTTCCAGTCTGGCCCAGCTCCGAAAATGCAATATTCCAGTGCTTTCCACTGGTTGAACAAGCCCATAATTTTCTAGATATTGGAGAGTCCTGATATCCGCCCCCTTCTGTGGTCACAATCCATATGTTGACAGAAGTGATCGATTATAGTTATTATATTCAAATGGTAGGTGGCATGGGGACCAGGAACACTATTGTGTTCTGGTCTGTTGCTTTCCACCTTTTCTTTCCTTCATGTTATACCATTAAGTTACATTCTGATCCATTGCATTATTATGTGGCCCAGGTTGGGAGGAAATGACACAAAGTACTGAGTGGCATGAAGGGACGAGGGGGTGGGGAGTAGTTTGCACCATCACAGCATCTGGTGCATTTATTGGCTCTTTTGGGGTATTCAGGGTATCCCAATGAGGCTGGATGCTATGACACAGGACCTACAGGATACCTTCAACTTTTTAACATGGATAAATAGTTACTTAAAAGGAAGAAAAACAGAACAGGAAAAAAATTTCATTTCTGTCAGGGAGAGAAAGATCAATAGTAGATTTCCCACAAGAATCAATGATCTTTGCATAAATGTGCTTATAAATGATCCAAAAAAGGCATGATGAATGACATAATAAAGCTTTTTGACCTTACTATGCTATTAAAAGTAGCAAAGACAAAAATGACTGAAAGGAGATGCAAAACCACAATATTTTGCTGAAAGTTTGGGGGTATTAGAGCTGTAACAATGAAAATAGATATAGTGATATATATCTGGAACCCCAAAAAAATATCTTATTTTGAAACACCATGTTGGGCTCTGGATTAAGACTGCAAAGAAAGAACATTCAGTTGCAGTAGTTTATTCTTTATGTGAAATCATCTGTTCAGTGCTTTTGAATGGTGAAGAAAGCCCCAAATCAAATAGACTATGGGGAATCATTAGGAAAAATAATGAGAGAAAAACACTAAACAAACAAGAAAAAGCTCCCCCAACATCCAGAAACAGAATATACTGCTGATTAAGTCCATAACATACTCACAACTTTAATATTATATGAAGATTTTCTCCTACCATATGTAAAAATGTAAGTGAGGAAAATGTATAGACAGTGCATTCTAGTAAATATGACTTTACCTTTGCTAGGACAAGGACAAAGGCTTTGGACTGACAGAACCCTTCAGGAGCTCAGGCTTTGGTTTGGGCTTGGTCTGAGCTGGTTTCAGCTTGCTGTAATAGTTACTTACTGGTCAAGTGGCTATTGCCTGACATATTGCAGCTGGGAGTACTGCATATAATAAAGGCGTGTCCCCCCAACAGTAGCTCTTTGTGTCAGCTGAAGCTGGAGACCGTGCCATGCAATTTTCAAGCTCTACCTTGGCTTATATAAAAAGGAATAAGACTATGATAAGAAAACATACTATGGTGAGTTGACCTTAGCTGGATATTAGGTGCAAACCAAGCTGCTCTATTACTCCCTGTCCTCAGCTGGACAGGGAAGGGAATAAAGAACTAAAGGCTCATGGGATGAGATAAAGACAGGGGGAGATCACTTACCAAATACTATCACTGGCAATACAGACTTGACCGAGGAAGATTAGTCTAATTTATTTCCAATCAAATCACGGTAGAATAATAAAGCCAAATCTTAACATACCTTCCTTCCAATTTTCTCTTCTTCCGGGGATGAATTTAATTTCTGATTTTTCTACATCTTCCCAAGCAGCACAGGAGGGTGGGGAATGGGGATTGATGTCAGTTCATCACACATTGTCTCTGCTGCTTTTTCCTCCTCACACTCTTCTCCTGCTCCAGCGTGGGCCATTTCCACAGGGTGCAGTCCTTCAGGAACAGACTGCTCCAATGTGGGTCCTCTGTGGGGTCACAAGCCCTGCCAACAAACCTCTTTCAGCATGGGCTCCTCTGGCATGTTCTGCCGGGAGCCTGGTCCAGCATGAGCAATCTATGCAGCCACAGCCTCCTTCCGGCACATCCAGCTGCATCAGCATGAGGTTCTCCACAGGTTACAGGTGGATTTCTCCTCACAGTAGAGCAGCTTCACCATGGACTTCACCGCAGGGTGCAGGGGAATCTCTGCTCTAATGCCTAGAATACCTCCTCCCTCTCTTCTTCACTGACCTTGGTGTCTGCAGTGTTCTTCTCTCACATATTCTCACTTCTCTCCTCTGACTGCTGATGTTGAACAGGTGTGGTTTTTTTCCCCTTCTTAAATATGTTATCACAGAAACACTACCACTGGCACTGATGGGCTCAGCCTTGGACAGTGGCAGGTCTGTTTGGAGCCAGCTGACATTGTGTCTATTCGACAGAGGGGAAGTCTCTAGCAGATTCTCACAGAGGGCACCATCTCACCCCCGCTACCAAAACTGTGCCACATACACATACCAATAAATATAAATATATGTCTGTAAAAAATGAGAAGGGGAAGAACTCCCACTCGGCATTATACTTCTCCTGACAAAAGAACTCAGGGTGATGACAACTTGTAACCTTTCTTAAAGGAGACTGAAAGTCTTGGACTTAGGATCCACAGGAGCATCAGAAAGGTGAGGCTTAAGATCAGAGAAAAAGTTGGTTTAGGCAGGTATTTTTATGTAATGCTATTTGGTACTGAAGCTTTTTTTTTCTGAATTAATTGGGTAACAGACTCTTAGACTGTTAAAACATTAATAGTACTAACATTAAGTTGTGGACTCCATACACACGCTCTCCTGTTCCCTTTTGCCACGAAGAAGATTTTGGGTGTAACAACAAGGACAAGAAAGAGACAAGGCAATCAACAGCTTCCTGATGAAGAATTGTTAGAATAATGGAATTATTCTCATGGAATAAGAATCAGTGAGTGAGAATATAGTGGAAATGTACAAAGCAAGGTGTGGTATTAGAAGCAAAGAGTCATTATCACAGAATCACAGA